>APFE031067118.1:0-14316 GCA_000404065.3 Pinus taeda
CCATTTGGCAGTACCTTAGGGTTTGCAGTCATTAGTGGCAGATTCCTTCGTGTTATCGAGAGTGGGAAAACATCATTGTCTCCTGATTGATAGATTCTTTCAAGTGTTCGACTACAACTTATTTGTTCACACTTGTCATATTTTATTGGGTACCTTGACCCTCATCATCATTATCGGTGAGTAGCCTCGCGTTTTTTAACAATATATATCAATGACTGGTAATCAAATGATTTCTCACGGGGTTGAATTCAGATCATTCATTCCCATTGTGTAGAAATGTACCACGGTGGTCGGTGATGACCTCGGGTTTGCATCAGCATGTCTTGGTTCACTTGTGAGTTGCTCCTGTTTCTACTAGTTGACACCATTTACCTTATATGTTGCAGTTCCTTACAACAACATCTTATATGTTAGCACTCGAGTTGCGGTGTAGTACCATTTATTCCATCATGTTCACTTGGTACTATTTGGATCACTGATCAACTCTATATGTGATATTTAGGTATGTACTTTCTTGATTATGATCAGATGATCCATTATGTATTTTCAGTTCCTTTATACTTGTATGCATATTGGATCTGATTTTGTACTTGACATGGGGACATGCTTTACTATTTCTAAGCATGGGTATGCCAGCCTCAGACAGTAGTTTCTTTCCAATCTCTTTCGATGGCTTGGTAGACTGAATTCTGGTGAACTCCTTCTCAGTCTCGACATGATTCCTTCTATATACTTAATACTTTTCGACCATCATGTACCCCTTCTGCCCTCATATATTAGGGGGCATCTATTATAGCACCATTTACCACTCTTGGTAGGTATGATTCTCTGATTATGGCCTAGGGCAACCCTTCCTTCCATACTTGGTCCAAAATCTTAAAAACAGTGTTTTATTCCCTATATGTTACTTTTCCCTGTGATAAAAGCATGTACACGCGGGTCAGCAGATACCCAACCCGTGTACATATGTTAAAACACTTAAAAACATTAAATTTCCTTAATTTTGGGAAGAGTTCGTGGGTTTTACTTGTTACTCACCTCCTATTGCCTGTGGCCCAACTATTTCCCAACCAAAAAAACTAATTTGGAGAAGTATAAATAAACCTCCATGGGAAGGCCTTAAGGGAGAAGAGAGGAGATATTGATACTATAGTGAGATTATCCTTGATTGAGTTTGACGAATCCATGTGCCTCCTGCACTCCCTAAAGCTTCGGGAAACTCTTGTTTCCTTGTAATAGATATCCTTCATCTTGCTTGACATATCCTTGTATTGGTGATGGAAGCTGGGAAAGGATGGATCGAGAGGACAATTTTGCTTGGAGCTAGAGAAGGACTCAAGTTGCATTTCTCCACTTTACTTGTAGCTAACTTCAATAAGAGGAATGTTTTTCTGTTTCCGATATTAAATGTGTTTATGCATCAAGTTATGTTGTAATTTTTTTATGAATCTTATATTGATGTATAATTGGTCATTCATTTATATGGTTTAAGGTTAAGATCATGAACATGCTTTATGTTTCCACAACTGTATATGTTCCATTTGAATAATTTTCAGGTTTCAAGAACATCAGGAGAAGCTGAGGATTTGCACCCTCTAGGATCTACCGAAACGTAGGACATCTGTGTAAGGACACTCCTACACAGTTTAGTAGAATAAACATTTATATTGATTTCTTGAGCATTTCTTGTTGTGGTTTTCCTTCTGCTTTGTTGGGGTTCTCAATCCAAAGCCCTAGCATGGTCTCACCCACAACACCTATCTAAAGGGTTTACAACCTCAATTCTATACTAATCTCTTCAAGTCTAGAAGATTGTACTCATTTGGAGAAGTATTGAAAACCGACAAAAGGGATCAGATCTATTTCCAAAAGTATTACAAGACTATCATTAGATCTTTATCTACAAAACTGAAAGAAGACGTCTATTCGAAGGCTTGTTGTAGCACCTACAGGATCGCCCTAACCATAAATCAAGGTTAAAATCAACTTTATTATTCAAGTTGTGGAACATTGAAAAGGATCAAGCGATGTAAGAAGCATCAAGCATATTGCACCAAGTAACCTTGAAGATCATATTAAGAAACAAGATTGGATCAAATACCTCAAGGATGAAATTAGAACATTAAGAGGCATCTTGAAGAATCCTTTTCAACAAACATGGAGGACTAAGGTAAGCAATCCTTGAGGTACGTGTAATTGTTTTTATTATATAATTATCTAATCCTTATTATATTAGGGTTTTGAAACCTCTCTTTTTGGTTCTAGGTTTTGTAATATTGAAGAAGTTGTTGGCATCCAAGTTCTTGCAAAACGTAGTTCATTGAGAAAATCTAACCCTAATTTCTTTTGCTCCCTCATAGAAGCCCTAGTTTTGGTTTCTAGGGTTTGTAGGTAGTCTGAGTAGAAAGCCCTAGTAAGTATAGAATTAAATTTGAAACCCTAGAATTGATATCTTAGGGTTTGGAGTTTGTTAGATCATATTCTTGTACTTATATACTTTTGGTACTTGTTAAGTAAATATTGCAGATACGTATAGAAATGTTGATATATAAATAGTAAGAAAGGAGTCCTTCCAATAGAATCTTCCACATTCTCATAAAATATAAGTATTATTTTTTATTACATGTATATTTATCTTTCTCTTTGTTACTTGATCATTATCCTTTCCTTGGAAGGACTAAACTTGCAGGTATAAGGATTATGGCTAGATTCAGAGGGATATTTCAGAGGAAAGTCTTGTATCATGAAAGAAGCCTTGTTGTAGAAGAAACCCTAAAAGGTTTGTGAAAGGAACAACTCAAGGAATGTTTAAGACTTGTAGCAGATATTCTTCATATAAGAACGCACAATCGTTTTACTTATTACTAACTTTCATGTCTAAGGTTTCACTATAAATATTCTTATGTTGTTGAAGATAATTGACCTTTAGATCAAATCAATCCTTGTCATACTATCTATCCTTTGTTAACTTCAATAAAACCATAATATTCAAGGTTCAATATGAAACCCTCTCTTAGTTAGGGCTTGTTGATAAAATATAGAACATATAATGAAATCCTAATCTCTTGATGTTTAAGATTTGTTGATATAAAACCCTAGTTTTTTGGGGTTTGTTGTTGTTGTCTAGGTTTTATGATGAAACCCTAGATATTTAGGGTTTGATGACAAAACCCTTGTAATTTTTAAACCTAGGAATGAAACGCTAGGTGTATATGCTTCCATATGATTGAAACCCTAACTTGGTTGAGTTGTTGCATATCTTTGATAATTATATATAAGGTTTACATCAAAAACCTAATAGAAATTGATATAAGTCTCTCAGGAATGATAATGAAACCCTAGAAGTAATAATGCTTTCACTATGATTGAAATAAATTATTGATATCTAAAGTTTAGTTTTGATGATGGAATATAGGATTTGCGACAAAAAACCTAGCAAAGGTTGTTGTGAGAAGTCTAGGATATGAAAATGTAACCCTAGTCGATTGCTTCTCTTTCTTCTATCTAAGTTTAGAATTTGATATTTAGAGTTCAAAATTTTTTTGGTAACCCTAGATGCTCTCTCTATTATAATTTGATAATCTTTGTTTGACTTTTCATCCTCCTATATATTTCTTCTTGGTTGTACTTGTTGATGAATATTTGCAAGTACATAGTCTTCAAGAAATGGAAGATGCTTTCCACATACTTGATGAAATGATGATGATGTTGAGAATGATAAAAATAGGGAGTTGTAAGAATCTTGATAGCATTGAAGTGTACATTGATGATTAATAAATGACCTTGTTTCCATGTGAGAACGAATGATGTTCCAAAAGGTTGAAAGTTATCTAATGTTATGATGATAAAGCATGTGTGGCTAAGTTGTTGATGGATTTATCCCCTAGTAGAGAAGAAGCTCATATAAAGAAAGTGTATAACTCCCCAGTTAAGAGGGAGGGAATATTGTAACAGCTATAGTAAAGACCCTGGATAAAGAGTGAGATCAAAGAAATGCTAAAGCACGAGAGATGGTAATTCATGAGTTTTATTCATGATTAATAAATTTGTGATTGATGAAGTTGTGAACAAGGATTGGATGTTTTGGAAAAGTGTTGAGGTTGAGTTTGGTGTTTTTGGAGAAGTTGAAGAAGAAAATTTTCGTGAAAATATGATGACCTTAGTAACATCATAATAGTTGAAGACCCCAAAGTTTTTTTCTAGCATACAAGAACATATAAAATAGAAGTTTGATATTGGTTCAGGTCATGAAGCTATTGTATGTGCCAAAAAACGAACAAGTAGTAGATGTGTTGATGAAATATCTTCCCAACAAGAAGTTAGTTTATTTTAGGAGCATACTCAGATTAGTGGATATCACTAATTTGGTTGAGAGGAGAGATGAAGTACCATAAAACTGCTTGTATGATGGTACTTGGGAGGATAACATGGCCTAGTTAATATTGAGATCTCAGTTGATGTCTAGATCCTAGAGGGAGGTTATCGTGTGGAGCTTAGGTTTAGTATTGATACCTAGATCCCTGTAAGTGTTGGTGTCAAGGCATGGAGAACTAGATGGTATCCATATCTTGTTGGATGGATACCATTGTTGTAGCTTGATGGTACTTATAGTGGAAATTTCCTAGATGACACCTTAGTCTGTGTTGAGAGGATACCTTGGCAGTGATGGTATCCCAAGCATTATGTATGTTATTGTACTATTTTTAAGAACATTTCAAATTGAGATCAACCTAGTACTAGCTGAACAATTATGAATACCTCCCTAGTTAAGAGGGAGTATTGAGAAATGTAACTAGTATCAGTCTTCATAATTGTATTTCGGTCATGATGTAATAAATTTGTCAAAAGAAAGAAAAATGAAAATTTATTTATAAACATGGGTTTCATGCTTTATGTATTTTTGTTTCTAGTTCAAGCCTCCATTGAAGGCTTATAAGGTTGATTCATAAGTTATTGTCAATTTCTAGACCCTTGTTGGGCTCTCTATGTCAAAGAAAGAAAAATAAATGTGTATCAAAATGTATCTATTTCCTCCTCCTCGAAGTCATCTTCCTCATCAAGCAACTCAACTTCCTCACCAAGAAATTTAGCTCCATTAAATATGATTCGACCCCACAAAAGGTTACATATAAGCAGAGATTTTGACTTAGTATGGCATCAATATCGTGAAGTAATTCAATCTAAAATTTAAGGAAGAAGTTGGAATACTTCCACCCAGTTAATAATTAAAATCGATGCTGAGTTGTTCCAACTCGATCAGGCGACCAAAGTCTGCTGGTATGGTACCGTTGAAGTTCTACTAATCACTTCAAGTCTAGAATATTGTACTCGTTTGGAGAAGTATTGAAAACTGGAAAAGGGACCAAATATATTTCAAAAAGGAGTACACGATTATCATTAAATCTTTATCTATAACAATGAAAGAAGATGTCTATTTGAAGACTTGTAGTAGCACCTACAGAATGGCCCTAAACATAAATCAAGGATAAAATCAACTTTAAGATTGGAACAAATACCTCAAGGATGAAATTAGACTAGTAAGAGGCATCTTAAAGAACCCTTTGCAAGAGACATGGAGGACTAAGGTAAGCAAGCCTTGAGGTACGTATAATTGCTTTTATTATATAATTATCTAATCCTTATTATATTAGGGTTTTGTAATATCTTTTTTTGGTTCTAGGGTTTGTGATATTGAAAAATTGTTGGCATCCAAGTTATTGTAAAACCTAGTTGATTGAGAAACCCTAACCCTATTTTCTTTTGTTCCCTCATAAAAGCCCTAGTTTTGGTTTCTAGGGTTTGTAGGTAATCTAAGGAGAAATTAAAATCCCTAGTAAGTATAGAATTGAATTTGAAACCCTAGAATTGATATCTTAGGGTTTGGAGTTTGTTAGATCATACTCTTGTACTTGTATACTTTTTGTACTTGTCAATTAAATATTGCATATACATATAGAAATGTTGATATATAAATAGTAAGAAAGGAGTCCTTCAAGTAGAATCTTACACATTGTCATAAAATATAAGTATTATTTTTTATTTCACATATTTTTAGCTTTATCTTTGTTACTTGATCATTATCCTTTCCTTGGAAGGACTAAACTTGCAGGTATAAGGATTATGGATCGATTCAGAGGGAGATTTCAGGGGAAAGTCATGTATCATGAAAGAAGCCTTCTTGCAGAAGAAACCCTAGAAGGTTTGTGAAAGGAACAACTCAAGGAATGTTTAAAGACTTGTGGCAGATATTCTTCATATAAGAACGCACAATCGTTTTACTTATTACTAACTTTCATGTCTAAGGTTTCACTATAAATATTCTTATGTTGCTGAAGATAACTGACCTTTAGATCAAATCAATCCTTATCATACTATCTATCCTTTGTTAACTTTGGTAAAACCATAATATTTAGGGTTCAATATAAAACTCTCTCCTACTTAGGGTTTTTTGATAAAATCTAGAACATATAATGAAATCCTAATCTCTTGATGTTTAAGATTTCTTAATATAAAACCCTAGTTTTTTGGGGTTTGTTGTTGTTGTCTAGGTTTTATGATGAAACCCTAGATTTTTAGGGTTTGATGAATTAGGGTTTATGAGAAAACCCTTGTAATTGTTAAACCTAAGAATGAAACACTAGGGGTATATGATTCCATATGATTGAAACCCTAACTTGGTTGAGTTGTTGCATATCTTTTATAATTATATATAAGGTTTATGTCAAAACCCTAATAGAAATTGATATAAGTATCTCGGGAAAGATAGTGAAACCCTAGATGTAATAATGCTTTCACTATGATTGAAATAAATTATTGATATATAAAGTTTAGTTTTGATGATGAAATCTAGGGTTTGTGACAAAAACCCTAGGAAAGGTTGTTGTGAGAAGTCTAGGATACGAAAATGTAACCCTAGTCGATTGCTTCTCTTTTTTTTAATCTAAGTTTAGAATTTAATATTTAGAATACAAATTTTTTTTGGCAACCCTAGGTGCCCTCTCTATTATAATTTGATAATCTTAATTTGACTTTTCATGCTCCTATATATTATTCTTGGTTGTACTTGTTGATGAAGATTTGCAGGCACATAGTCTTCAATATATGGAAGATGCTTACCACATACTTGATGAATTGATGATGATGTTGAGCATGATGAAAATAGGGATTTGTAAGTATATTGATAGCATTAAAGTGTACGTTGATGATTAATAGATGACCTTGTTTCCATGTGAGAAGGAATGATCTTCCGAAGGTTGAAATTTACCTAATGATATGATGATAAACCATGTGTGGCTGAGTTGTTGATGGATTTATCTCGTAGTAGAGAAGAAAATCAGATAAAGAAAGTGTATAACTCCCCAGTTAAGAGGGAGGGAATATTGTAATAGCTATAATAAAGACCTTGGAGAAAGAGTGAGATCAAAGAAAGGTTAAAGCACTACAGATGGTAATTCATGAGTTGTATTCATGATTAATAAATTTTTGATTGATGAAGTTGTGAACAAGAATTGGATTTTCTGGAAAAGTGTTGAGGCTGAGTTTGGTGTTGTTGAATAAGTTGAAGAAGAAACATTTCATGAAAATACGATGACCTAAGTAACATCAAAATAGTGGAAGACCCTAAAGTTTTGTGCTAGCATACAAGAACATATACAATATAATTTTGATATTGGTTGGGGTCGTGAAGCCATTGTACGAGACAAAAAATGAACAAGTAGTTGATGTGTTGATGAAATATCTTCCCAAAAAGAAGTTAGTTTATTTTGGGAGCATGCTCAGAATGATGGATATCAGTAATTTGGTTGAGAGGAGAGATGAAGTAACATAAAACTGCCTATATGATGGTACTTGTGAGGATAGCATGGCTTGGTTAATGTTGAGATCTTAGTTGACGTCTAGATCCTAGAGGGAGGGTATTGTGTGGAGCTCAGGTTTAGTATTAATACCTGGATCCCTGTAAGGGTTGGTGTCAAAGCATGGAGGACTAGATGGTATCTATATCTTTTTGGATGGATACCATTGTTGTAGCCTGTTGGTACCTATAGTGGCAATTTCCTAGATGACACCTTAGTCTATGTTGAGAGGATACCTTGGTAGTGTTGGTATCCCAAGCATTACATATGTTGTTGCACTCTTTCTAAGAACATTTGAAATTGAGATCAACCTAGTACCAGTTGAACAATTATGAATACCTCCCTAGTTAAGAGGTAGTGTTGAGAAATGTAACTAGTATCACTCTTCATAATTGTATTTGGTCATGATGTAATATATTTGTCAAAAGAAAGAAAAATTAAAATTTATTGTAGAAAAAAATTATTTATAAGCATGGATTTCATGCATTATGTATTTTTGTTTCTAGTTAAAGCCTCCAATGAAGGCTTATAGGGTTGATTCATAAGTTATTGTCAATGTCTAGACCATTCTTGGGCTCTCTATGTTAAAGAAAGAAAAATATATGTGTATCAAAATGTATCTATTTCCTCCTCCACCAAGTCATCTTCCTCATCAAGCAACTCAGCTTCCTCATCAAGCAAGTTGGATCCATTAAAGATGATTTGACCCCACAAGAGGTTATATATAAGCAGATATTTCGACCTGGTATGACATCAATCTTGTGAAGTAATTCAATTTGCAATTTAAGGAAGAAAGAAGTGTGAAATTCTTAGAAAGGAAGGTCTACTCCATTACAAGAATAAACAAGGCTAGCGAAGTGGAAGAGGATTAAAATTTATTCTTGGTCTATCCACACGTGTGGAATGACTAAAGAAAATGTGTGAAGTTATAGGACTAAAGATATAGGCCGAGAACTTCAGAAGTTGCAGAAGAGGCCGAAACTCCATTTGACTTGGATATTAGAGATGCATTCGTGTTGACTTTTGAGATATTGACTAGTATTCTTTGGAAGTTGAGTTGGTGGATTGGAGGAGATCATACTATTAGCCAAAAGGTCTTGGTTGTCTCATTTCTTTTGGTTCCTGAAGAAAATAAGAGATTTGTTTGGACTTTCCTCTCTAGAGAGGTTTTAGCCTTGACTTATAGCCTACATTTGGTGTGTATTTTCCTTTGATGATCTTCATGTTTTGGTATTTGTTTGATGATGAAGAACATAATAATAATAAGCAAAAGAAGAATTTAATCAATTAAGTAAAATAATGACGCAAGCATATATCAACATAAGAGAAATCAACATCATTGACCGCCCTAAGAATATGTATTGCAAGATATCATTGTTATGCACGTGTTTGTCTCTATACATAATTTGTTCAAATGCGGTTTTTCCAAAAAGAAAAAAAAAATTGTTAACATTTTTCTTATTTGATATATATATAGAAAGAGAGTTGTTCCAAAAAGAAAAAAAAAAAATTTCTTATTTGTTATATATATAAAGAGTTGTGATGAACATGAAAATCCCAAGTTATATTCATGAGAGGGTATTAAACTCAAGTTATTTTTAATAATATTTCTCTTCAATGGCTCTAAAATGTTATGAAATATGTTAAAAATGAGTCATATATTCTCAACATTGTGATTAACATCTTTTACCGAAGGTCATTACATCGAACTCAATTAGGAAGATATCAAGCAAATCCTTCTCATATTGCACTATTGATCTGTCTCTATGCAGAGATCATGTCTATCTGAAAATCAAAATAAATCACTGTAATTAGGATATTCCTTTCCATCTTGTTTTTCATCATACCAATATTTTTAAAATTATTCCATTGCGTTGTTAATCCCTGCGCAAGGGTAAAGGTTGGGTTGCAGAGTAATGAATACACATTTACCTAAAACCTACTTTTTTATTTCTACTTACATTTTCTTCTTCCTTCTGTGTTGTATTTTTTATCTTTTTGTAAAAAAAATTACTGTGCAAGATTTTAATTAAGATTTTGTTATTATTTGTGAGCTTCTTTATAAATAAAGACAATATGTTAATTTTTTTTGTGCGGTTTGTTATCAATAATTTAATTTTAATGGCAGTTTGTTATCAATCCATATGTGAATGGGATTGAATTATTAATTTTTTTAATGTGAAAAACATTTTGTAAGTAAATACAAAAAGCAGAATCCTGGGAGCCACTTTGGAGCTCAGCATATGTTGGACCAGAAAACAATTGTAAAGCCGTACAGTAGTGGGTGTCGCGTTGTAAGCCGTACAGTAATGGGTGTGTTGGAAAAGTCAAGTGAATGTACAAAGATAGATGGCGTGAGTGGTAAAGAATGGATGGAAACTGCTGAAAAAAATGGTGCTCTTGAATCACTGAGTTGGACTATAATAGGGAAACATAAATATATACTTAAAGTATATATATTTGATTTCTTATCCAAAAAAATTAGACTATATTATATTTAATATTATGAACATTTATATATAACATCAACATGACAACGATTTTGTGTTTTATACGTATTATTTTGTAGTATGAGATGATAATTTTTTTTTTTTAAATTAGAAAAATTTAAATATCTAATTTTATGTGTATTATGATTTGCATAATAATTTAATTGTGCAAGAATTTTTTTCTTGCTTATTAGTTACAATTTTGTCTTTTTTATTTTCTATTTTAACAGACAAGCATATATATCTCATAATAGCACATAATAACACACAGTACTAGTTCCTTTTATTCATGCTTTGATGTAATGATATACAATGTCTTACTTACTATGTAGGGAGTCTATACACTCCATAAAAGACTTGTGGTTTTTTTGGGGTTAAAGCTAACACCCAAAACCTAGCTTTCTCCCACAATATGAACATAGCAACAACTCCCCCAAATCCAATCCCTGTTCCTATACTCAATGCTAACAATGACATATTTTCATTTACACGACTCAACCATCCCACTTTAACATGAGGATTATTGCTAGTACTATTACCCTCTATCATAGGGTTTTCCTTTTGATTACTACATCGATCTATAGGACACCCCCATAAGCATTTATTACTTTGAAATGAAGCATTATCAAAAGTTGAAAATTGTGTCCCTGTTGGAATTGGTCCACATAAGCTGTTACATGAAACATCTAGAACCCGCAACCAATGTAAGTTAGAGAGTTCTTGAGGAATTCTTCCACTCAAATTATTTCTGGCCAAGTCCAACACCTCCAAAGCAGATATGTTACTAAGAGATGTAGGTATTGACCCTTCAAATTGGTTCCCAGACAGATTTAGCCATCGCAAGCTGCTCATACTCCCTATGCTTGCAGGTATTTCTCCTACAAGATTGTTGTTAGACAAATCAAAGTAAGTGTTTTCCACATAAACATTGCCCAATTCGGCGGCGAGTAAAGCGGATAGGGAATATGGAATTGGAGTTGGCTTTGTGTCATTTAGTCCCATATGTTTTCCAAGGGAAGATACATTGGGTGCAAATCCCCTAAGTCTCTCAAGGTGAAATGGCATTCTTCCACTAAATTTATTGTTGGATAAACTCAAATAACTCAACTTTGTGAGATTTGTAATCCATTTAGGAATATCGCCATGGATATTATTATAACTAATATTTAATATCACCAAGTTATGGGATAATGCAAGGTGATTAGGCAATTCCCCTGTCAACCTATTTGCACTTAAATCTAGCCATTGTAGAGAAGTGTAATTGCCAAAGCTCTTAGGAATTGGTCCCTTTATACTATTTTGAGATAGATCTAAAATGCTCAATGAAACTAGACCAATAATAGTATTAGGAATAGGGCAATATATATTGTTATGGCTTATGTGCAACTCCATTAGAGATTTTAATTGACCTATGCTATATGGGATGGCAGTTAAATTATTTGAATTTAAATTTAGAAATTGGATTGAATGAAGATTTCCTAAATCCTTTGGAATTTCACCTCTAAAGTTATTATTTTGCAATCTCATATTTATAAGATTGCTCAAATTACCCAATTGAAATGGTATTCTCCCCGACAATTTGTTTTCTTCTAAACTTAGCTCCTCTAAGTTATGCAACAACCCCAATTCATTTGGTATTCTACCGTCCAAAATATTATCAGATAAAGACAAGGACATAAGTGCAGTGCAATTGCCCAAATGCATAGGGATGTGACCATTTAAATAATTGCTTGCAAGATTAAGATAAGATAGGCTTGTGAGCGAACCCAAAGTCGAAGGGATTGGACCACTAAAATGGTTAGATGAAAGGTCAAGAAAAGATAGGTTTATCAGCGAACCCAAGGTGGAAGGGAGTGCACCACTGAAATTGTTCCTCTTCAGTTCAAGGACAGATAGGTTTCTCATGTAGCTTAAGGTGGAAGGGAGAAGACCACTGAAATTGTTACCTGAAATGGATAATGTACGGAGAGATGTGCAGTTGCTCAAAGAAGTTGGAATACTTCCACCCAGATGATTAAAACCGACGCTGAGCTGTTCCAACTCCATCAGGCGACCAAAGTCTGCTGGTATGGTCCCTGTGAAGCTGTTTCCTGAAAGGTAGATCTCTTTGAGGCGTGTGCAATTAGACAGTGCTTTTGGAATAGATCCTCCCAGGTACTGATTGAAGCTAAGATCAAGTATTCTCAGCGCTTTAAGCTGCCCGAATCCAGCTGGAATTCCTCCTGTAAAATTGTTATATGCAATGGATAATGTACGGAGAGATGTGCAGTTGCTCAAAGAAGTTGGAATACTTCCACCCAGAGAATTAGCATCGATGCTGAGCTGTTCCAACTCGATCAGGCGACCAAAGTCTGCTGGTATGGTCCCTGTGAAGTTGCTTCCTGAAAGGTCGATCCTTTTGAGGCGTGTGCAATTACACAGTGCTTTTGGAATAGATCCTCCCAGGTACTGATTGAAGCTAAGATCAAGTATTCTCAGCGCTTTAAGCTGCCCGAATCCAGCTGGAATTCCTCCTGTAAAATTGTTAAATTTGATGCTGAGCTGTTCCAACTCGATCAGGCGACCAAAGTCTGCTGGTATGGTCCCTGTGAAGTTGCTTCCTGAAAGGTCGATCCTTTTGAGGCGTGTGCAATTACACAGTGCTTTTGGAATAGATCCTCGCAGGTACTGATTGTAGCTAAGAACAAGTATTCTCAGCGCTTTAAGCTGCCCGAATCCAGCTGGAATTCCTCCTGTAAAATTATTAAAAGAGAGATCCAGCGTGTGCAATAAGGAGAGGTTGGCCAGAAATGGGGAAAGGGTACCATTCAATCCCTCGAAAGGGTACCAAAAATTAGGAAGTATTACAGCAACAACTCTTCTAGTGTGTTTCCTGCAGGTAATACCATGCCAGGAGCACACCTGCTGTGAGTTCTCTGCTGTCCAGTTGGACAACATTCCAGATGGATCCGATTTGATGTGTCTTTTAAAAGCCAGAAGAGCTTCAATATCCCTTTTCTCGTGACGGTCCATTGATGATCGGAATTTCTCACTTTTCTCGTCCAGCACAGCACGTCCATTAAAAGCAAATTCATCAGAAGAAGCATTACTCAAAGTAACAGCTGCTGCACTTACAGTTAGAGTGGCGACCATGAATAGGAAGCAGGGTAGCATCACAATAACAACGCCTTTAGGATCCATTTCTCTGTCTCAGAAACTCAAAACGCCGTGCAAAGTTGAGTGAGTTGTGTTGCTAGACATATGTACATATTTATAAGGAGAGCGGCTGTCACAGCAATAACGCGGAAGGGGCAGAGGAGAGGGGTGAAGGAAGAAGTTGAGGTATTGACTGCTGACTCCTGGGTCTTGCCGTATAGAGCGGGAGATAGAAAGACCTATTGACTCCTGGTCTTGGCTTATAGAGCGGGAGATATAGCGTCATGGGTGGGGCCGTAAAAAGGCGGAAAGTGGCGTATAGAGCGGGAGATATAAAGTAACTCGACCTATTGACTCCTGGTCTTGCCGTATAGAGCGGGAGATATAAAGATAAAGTAACACGACAAACGCGGAAATTGGCGTATAGAGCGGGAGATAGAAAGATAGAAATTGGCGTATAGAGCGGGAGATAGAAAGATAAATGCGCGTAAGCTTCCGGTCTTTTCGTGGTGTGGGACACTAAATCATTTTCTAACATCTCTCATCGTATACTCTTTAGTTTATAATAACAATCTTTTTACAATAAAACCATCGGTTTAATATCATAAATGCATTCATGACTATGCATATATACCTCCTCATTCTCAATTTTTTTTAATAAGAATAAGTGGTGATGTGTCTTTATTTGTTCCGTTCAAAACATAATGCTTTCAACTTTTATTTTATTTTACTATTATAATAACTTTTTCTATTTGAATTTTTAAATAAATGTTAATGCGCTAATTAATTTATTTTAAATAGTTAGAGACAATCATATTAATTTATTTTAAATAGCTTGA
>APFE031067125.1:37830-101267 GCA_000404065.3 Pinus taeda
AGAAATATAAACACAGAAAACACATAAAACAAGAGAGACATAGATATACATGGTTCACCCAGTTTGGGCTATATCCATCCTGAATAGCCAGTCCTTCCTTTCTATTATCCAGCAAAATGAAGAGACACAACCTACAACAGTTTCGCTGTAATATCCTCTGTTTTCTCTCACAGTCTCACCTCTCTATTTCTCACTCAGAGAATACACATCTATTACACAACCTAAAATACAATGCCCTCATACAAAGAGAGGGGTTGCCTTCTAGGGCAAAAAACCCTAAAGTAAACATAAGTTCTACAGTTAGATCATCCGCCTAATGAAAGGCCCAGATTGACTAGAAATTACTATACTTTTACAAGGCAATTTTACATCTGTTTTTAGCTTCGGGGGTGCTGCCCCCGAAACCCCCGCCGGGGAACCGTTGGGCTCCGGACCCCCCAGCCGGGGGGGATCAGCCCCCCCGAACCCGTTTGGGGGGGACAAGTGCACCCCGCACCCCCCCGCATGGAGGGGTGTACAAACTTGTTGGGGTATACATCCGACTGAAATGAAGACCTCTGAACAATCATGCTCCACACCCAACATCGAACACAACATTCGAGGATATTGCCTACACATACTAGAAATGGCATTTTGCAGCTCACAACAGCTAGGTAACCATTTATACTTAGTATCCCATTTTTACTGCTTTTGCTTATTTTCATTGATACCGATTGTAAATTTAACTATTATACGATTGTTAAAATTCTTAGTTAGAGTTCACTTTTAGTAGACCTAGGGTTGAATTTGATGGAAACAATTCCTAAATTTACCAACTAAGGAATCATTCTTAACGAGGATACTAGTCCTTTTCCTTGTTTGGAAATGTTGGTCCTCTTTATATGGCTACATTGTCTCTTCCTGTATTCCTAATAGGTTTATCGGTATGGTTATTTTCAACCTCGTTGGTTTCAAATACCCTAGCTGCTTCACCTCAACCAGATACTTCTCCTCAACCTCAACTAGATCTTTTACCTCATGTTGATGCTTGACCTTCTTCACCCATCATGTCCTCTTCCCTTTCTTCTTCTTCGCTTGGTGAACATCTTAATGCTAGTAACTAGGAGGCTAAGAAGAAGAGGAAAAGGCAGAATAAGAAGAAGAAGAAGAAGAAGTAAGATAAGAAAGGAGTAGACTAACCAACCATTATTATGCGTGTGGATAATTTTGAGGAACCATCCAACATGCATCACAAGCCCAAATATCCTTTGCAAGATTTGTAAGGGTGACCACTTCCTTATCAATTATCCTAGTGTTTGGTACATTAGTTGTCTTTAGTTTACTTAATTAAATGTCAACCATGGTTCATATTCTTGTGAAGTGTATGTGCACTATATATCCTAGGATTTATTTTTCAAATTAAGTGATCTAGAAATGAAAATAATTTTAAAGATGAATGTAAAGCTTTTTATACAAATTAGAGAGAGTCAATGCACATGTTATTTCAATCTAGAATCCTATCTAAGCTGAGCTTTTTGAAAATAAATAATCTTATCTATATTGTAGAAATCCACACTTAACTATATTCCATAAAAAAGGAAATGCTTGAAGATTAAACATGAAAGAAAATAATCTATCTTACTGTTGCGGAATGAACTCACTCTGTACTAATTTCTAAAAAGAATTGTTTATGCTAATCGAAAAATATGAAAAATATGATAATGGAATGTAAATTTTAAAACGATAAAATTGATTCAGAAAGGAAATGGTAATGAAATCTAAAAATAAATGTGAAACTTTAAACCCAAGGCTGATTACTAATGTGTGCGCTCGTTTCTGAAATGTATTATGTTCGACATATCAGAAGTTATGTGTGAATGAAGAAATAACTCAGAGACACTGCAAATTGAATAATAAACTAACAGTGCACATAAATAAACTCTTTTTAATATTTTTGGTTAATGAGTACTCTATAAAAATGACTAAACCAAAATAGTTGTAATGAAAAGTGTTAATGTAAAACTAAAGCAAAACCTTAAAGCTCGTAGGGGGCCCACCCGGAGTGCAGGGTTAATTTGATACTCAACGGTTCTTCACGCATGCATTTGGAGAATGGCAGGAATTTGTATTAAAAAACATACTATAAATTTGTCCACAAAAGGAGATAAACTTAATAATAATAAGCGACAATACTCCTTTGTTCTTAATCTCACTTAGTTCTATTTATATGGATAATAAAAACAACTCAGAATATTTTTAGGTCAAGAATATGTAAGTAAATATGACAGCTATGAGATCGATATCTAAGAGTTCAATCTCTTATGACTTTCTATTGAAAAATAAAGTCATAGGATATTTCATATTTTAACAACTAAGTGCCTCGATCACTTGATTATCTACTTAAATTCTTGCTTGCTCGATTATATGCTTCCTGTGTTTATCTTCAGTATGGAACTTCCAAGTTTGACTCAGCCTTTGACTTCTAGATCTCTGATTTCTCTGAGCTTGCCAAATAATGTCAATAGGTGGTTATCCATCTAGGGGCAAATGTCATATTTTTACAATCTTCTTCCTTTTTCCAGAACGCTACAACCTATCTAACAATGGATTCTGTTGTAGAAATGGATATCGGTTGGAGAATATACAAAATTCGGTAAGTATAAGATACTTTTGTCATAATTTTCCTAGAAACATAGAATTTAAGTATGGATGATTATTACCTTATAGGTATTGATCTTGACCTTAATATGCTGAGGCTTTTGTAGAAAAATAAAAGAAAGGTAAAATGTGAGGGCAAAAAGGGTGGTCAAAAAGAGACATTTCTAGACTTCAACATTCCCCCACACCAAAGGTTTTGCATGTCCTCATGCAACACAATTTCAAAGTTGGTTCTTCTCTCTTCTATTAGTGAATAATATTTGAGGTTTGTGCAAGTACATCTAATCTAGTATTATTATTCTTATTTTTAGTTTCAAGCATGGTCCTCGGTTTCTTCATTAAAATTCTACTTTGCAATCCTTTGACCTTGTTTTTAAGAAAGTTATTTTAAACTTTAAGTTTCCTATTCTTTTTGTACCAATGACATAGATGTAGAAGTATGTTGTCATTTTGAGTTCCGAGTATGTCATTCTGAACCTTAGATGCTTCCCTTTCCTAAAGTATATGTTTATTAAGAACCTCTAATTCATAAATATATTGCTTCAAATTCTCTTCAATGTTGTGTCCCTGTTCTGTTCTTGGTTCTGTTGCTGAGGTGTCACTTATTTAAAATTGAGATAACTTTGCTTTTTGTTGTGCCTTCTACTCTAGAGATTCTACATAATCATAGATCTATTGTTGAACTGGATCAATTTCTAGGGTCCACCTTGTTGGACTACCTATTGGAATAACTATTGAATTGACTATGTGAGAAGATGTGTGAAATTCTTCATCTTCAAGACTTATTGTTTCCAATGATTGAGTGTTTGACAATTTTGAAATTATTTTACTCCTTCACAAATGTACCCCTGGGCTTCCAATGTTTTTCTTTTCTACTCCGTTGTCCTCTGTTTTCTTCTTTTGTTCAGGTATTGGCTGACATGGGCTGACTTTCTTTCTTCTAAGATCTTTCTTGCTACTTTTATGTTTATACTTTTCGAGGTATTCACATAGCAGAGTATTATCTTCAATTGGGTCCTCTAGAATTTCAGCCATATTTGGCTCTTGAATTTCTTCTTTGATTCTTTTCTTTTCAGGGTTAGGATTTATTCTATTTTTTTTGACCCTACTATTTGGCTCCTTTTCTGGAGCTTCTATGAAATAATTCCCTACTAAGAAACCCTACCAAGTATCCCCTTTTTCTTGCAATTGTGCTTCAATAAGAATTTTAACAAGTCCATGATGATATAGAGAGTTGTCTATGGACCTAGATTCTCTTTGGATACTAAGGGTCATTTTATTTAAACTATGAAGAAGAAAGTAAGGAAGATTGATTTAAAATCCATCAACAAAGTGCATCATAAGCCTATCATGATAGAAAAACATCTTTCCCAATCTTCCTTTACATGTTATAATTTTTTGAATGACAAACAAAATATTTCGCCATTTTCCTTTTAATGTTGTCATTGGGATGTATTTCTTGAAAAGGGATAAGTCCATACCTGGTTCTCTTAAGAAGTGAACCCATTCATTTTCTTTAATTCTTCTATTTTTTGAACTAGCTCTCTCCATTCCTCAGTAAACCCGTTGCTTCAACCATAATTGACTATGTAAGGATGAGTTTAACATCTCCTATTTCGGCTTCTACTCCATCAAATGCTTGGGAGAAGGCTTTAGTAATCTTTGTTTCGTGCCCATTCAGTTTTTCTAATAATTGAAGCCAACCCACCTACTGTAGTTTCTCCTTAACCCTTAGATAAGTTTGGAGGAACTTCACACAATTTGGTTCATATCGCACAAGTGTACCCATAACACGTGGAGAAGTCTTTGGCCTAGAATGCTATTTTCGATTGAAAAATTGGAAGGAAATTTTAACTGAGAAATAGAAGGGAATGAGGAGAATGAGAGGTTTTGGATTGAGTACAATGAATATAGAGCAGGATTGAAATGATGACCGAGGTAAAATACTAATGGAGGAATTCGTGTTGCTTCTGATTTATACTTACACAACTTCCTAGATCCAATTTTAAAGGACTAGTGTTATGAATGATCTGATTAATCATACCTTGATGTGACAAGTGATGCAATTATGAGGGGTTAAGGTCCTACCTGTTAACACATTTTATAAAATTTCCATAATTAAAATCTAAGTTCTTATATGAAAATACAACTCAAATATTCTTGCATACCTTTTCTTTTTATATTCTCCCTGCTTTTGACTTTGATACCTTTCTTGTTGTTGAATTTGATTTTGATTGCAGAAATATAAATTAGCTGGAGAATGATAATAATTATGTTTTTGCTCCTTATTTTAGGACTTTCTTTATTCATTAGAAGAAGGCTTCCTTATTGCTGTTGTTGCTGATGATGATGACCAATAAAATACTGATCATAAATGTAGTTTTTGGTACCTGAAAAGAAATAGGAGAACAAAAGAAATAGGGACAAGAAAAAGGGTTTCTGAAAATCTAAATTGCCAAGAAATCTTGGTTTTCAATTAATATTTTCTTCATAAATATGTCAACATAGTTGGTTTTCATATTTATACTTTTTTTTTCAAAAATTAAAAAGAAGTTGGAAGGTGAGGAGAATAATCCTCTTCCTTAACCAACTTAAATTCAAAATTCTCTTGCAAATATTTGACAAATTATTCCCTCGTTAGTGGTTTATGATACAATATTAATCTATGACCATTAACAATGAAAGTAATTTGTTCATCATCAATAGTTTTGATCTTGATTGGTCCATTATAAAATAGTGCCAAACTCATAAGGACCCAGAAAATGGGTTTGAAATTTCCCTTGAAAATCATTAAACTTTGAATAACAAAAAAGATCCCAATCACCTTGCTTGAACTTTTTAGCTTTGATAAACTTGTCATGCCACTTAGATCTTTGTTGTTGAACTATGATAGTTCTTTGAATATCATCTTGTCGGATTTCATGAAGCTCACACAATTGAGTCAACCTTTGTTTCTAAGCTTCTAAGAGATCAGGGCCTAATTTGACTGTTGCTCTTAATGTCTCCACTTGGAATTAAATTGGAAGAAAGACTTGCTTCCCATAGACAAGCTCATAAGGAGTATGCCCAATTATGTTTCTCCATGTGGTTCAATATGCCCATAATGCTTCTCGAAACTTTTCTGCCTAATCCTTTCTATGCAAATGCACTTTTTTGGTAAGAATTGCTTCAATAACTTTTTTGGTAGATTCCACTTGCCCATTGCGTTATGGATGATATGGAGTAGATTTCCAATGCTTGATTTTGTATTGCTCCATGATCTTTTTCAAGAACTTTTTTTGTGAATTGAGTACCTTGATCTATTACAATTCCCCTTATAACACCAAACAAGTGAAGATATCCTCAAAAAGAAATGTAACTACAACATTTTCAGTTGTAAATAAAAGAGGTTTAGATTCTACCCGTTTTTTAACATAATCCGTGAAAAAAAGTATATACCTTTTCTGTTTACATGGAGGATTTATCGGTCCAAAAAAAGCTAGAGCCCATTTTTCAAAGGGTTCTATAAGTACCTGAGGTTGTAGAGGCATATCATCTAATGGAATGGGTTTCCCCATTCTTTAAAAACTATCACATATTTTAACATATTCTTTAGCATCCTTAAAAATAGATGGCCAATAATATCCTAAAAGAAGGATTTTGTAAGTAGTTATTTTACCAGCAAAATGTCCTCCACATGGTTCATCATGAAAATCTTTCAGGATTTTAGGTACTTCATCTTCTCAAACACATCTTTGGATAATAAAATCTGATCCAATTTTGTATAATTCCCCATCTATCCAGGAATAAGGTGCACTGGTTTTGATCACTTTTTTCTTTTCTCTAGCTAATAGTTGTGGAGGTATATTTCCTGTAGCCAAATAATTAGCAATATCTGAAAAACAGGGTGTTTTAGTAGATACAATGGAAATATATTAATCATGAAAGTTATCGTTTATATGAACATCCTCATTATTATTATGCAATCTAGAAAGAAAACCATCAACTGCATTTTCTTTTCCTGGTCTATCAAGAATAGTAATGTTGAATTCTTGTAGTAATAACAACCGTCTTGTAACTCTACCATTAGTAATTGGTTTGTTCATTAGATATCTAGTGGTAGAATGATCTGTATCAATAAAAGTCTCATAACTAGTAATGTAATGATGAAAAGTATTAATGGCATGGACAACAACGAAAAAAATCCTTTTCTATTACAGTGTAATTTAACGCTGTAGGAGTCAAATTTTTACTTGTATAGTAAATGGCATAAGGAGTTAAATATTTTTGTCCCAATACAACTCCTAAGGTTGTACCTGAAGCATCATATGAAATATGAAAAGGAAGAGTCCCATTAGGTCCTCTTAAAATTGGTGCTTCAGTAATATTCTGGTTCAATGTCTCAAATGCCTTCTGACAGTTAGGATTCCAAGCAAATTCACAATATTTTGTAAGAATTTTGAAAAGTGGAGAGGCTATTTTCGTGAAATTTTATATGAATATTATATAATATGCAATAAATCCTTGAAAACCTCTTACATATCTTTGGAAATAGGAATTGAAATTTTAGAAATTACTTCTACCTTAGATGTGTCCACTTTGATTCCATCACTTGAAATATGGTGGCCTAAAACAATCCCTTCATTGAACATCATAAAAATTTCTCATGACTTAATGAAAGGTTTACCTCTTTACATCTAACAAGTTTTTTTTTTTTTTTTGTTCCAAATTTTCCATTGCTTCTTTAAAAGTATCACCATATACAGTAAAATCATCCATGTATACTTCCACACAATCATGAATAAAATCAAAAAAGATACCTAAAAATGTTCTTTGAATGTGGTAGGTGCATTACATAATCCAAAGGGAAGGACCCTATAGGCAAATGTTCCCCACAAACATGTAAAATTAGTTTTATCTTGACCTTCTGGTGCTAGTTGGATTTGATTATATCCACTAAAACCATGTAAGGATGAAAAATACTTTTTCCTTGCCAAGGTATCTAATACTTTATCTATAAAAGGTAGTGGAAAATGATATTTTAAAGTAGCTTTGTTTAATTCCATGTAATCAATGCACACTCCATTGTCCAATTTTCTTCGGAACAATCACTAAAGGTGACACCCATTGACTATCTGATATTGGGTAAATGAAATTCACATTAAGTAATTTTTGTAATTCCTCCTTAACAATTTCTCTCAGATTAGGATTCATCCTTCTCTAAGGTTTTCTAACTAGTTTGACATTTTCTTCAATATAAATATGATGCATACAAGTTTTAGGATAAATGCCTTTCATGTCAATGTATTCCCATGCATAAGAAGAGGAGTGTTTTTGTAGCATCTAAATTAAGTTTCTCTTTTGAAATCCTTCCAGATTATTTTCAATATTCAATGTTTTATTTGGAAAAATTTCTACTTGAGAATTGCCGAATTTATCCGTTGAATGTAAAGCCATTTGGTGAGATGATAAATATTCAATATTACATTGTTCTTGAAAACTTTGATCTTGCTCACAATATGAAGAAGAATCATTATTATTCATTAAATTTACTAATTGATCTTCTTCACCTAATTGTTGAAAGTATAAACATGTTGCAAATTGTCAAAGTCTTTATTATCATCATCTAACCAAAGCTCACTTTCTATTTCAATGATTATTTTTGTTGCAAGATACAAGGTAAACTTCTTAGTGGAATTTCCATCAGAGATATATATATCACCATATCTACAACTTATGAATGCATTAGATGTGGTTAGCCAAGGTCTTCCAAGGATCAATGGATGACCTCCTAAATTAATCTTGATAGTCAAAATCGTAAAATATACAGAATGTTCCCAAGAATCTAGAGAAACAAACACATCTTCTAATGCTCCATTCAATTTGATAACATATTGATATGGTAATTGTAATAATGTAGGAGTATATTGAAGATTAGGAAGCTTTAGTTGTTTCGTTGTTTGTTTGATCATGATATTAATGATTGCTCCTAGATCAATCAAAGTATTTGGAATCTCAACATCGCTGATATGAATTTCCACAATAGGACTATCTAGATCTAGATATTTTTGAACAATAGGTTTTCCCATTATGTTGTCAACAATTTTTCCTACTAATTGGATCTTTTTGATATCTTTTATTTTTCTTCCTGGTTTTCTAATGCTTAAATCCTTGATAGTTTTTTCAAATTTTGGTATTTCCTTTATATCCTATAACAAAGGACTTTAATGCTAATATTATTAAGTTCATCTAGCATATCATAATATGGTAAAACAATTTTCCTTTATATTCCTTTATCAATCTTAAGTCTTTCAGGAAAAGGTGGATCTTTCAAAGAAACAAAAGGTTGTTATATTAGAGGAACTATAGGAGCTAGCTTTATTTGTTCATCCTTTGATAATATAGGAACATATTCCTTTAGAGGAATGTTTTCTTGATTAAGATTTGCATCTTTCTCAGGAACTTCATTCTTTTTAGATTTTTGGATGAGAATTGTTGGTGACTTCTTTGGTAAAACCCTACCAGATCTAAGTTGAACTTCATTTAGACCTAATGGGGTAATCATACAAGCTTGAAAATTTTGTCCTTCACATTAAATAGCTTGTTTATTTTTATTGTATGGATTCATAAGTGGGTGGGTAGGTAGTTGATTGGTTTTTTGAGGAAATGGTAATGAAAGTTGTTGATTTTAATTTTGAAATTGAGGAAGTTGAGTTGGTTGAGGAGGATAAAATTGTGGTGGAAAAGAAGGATATGGTTGTTGGAACTGAGGAAATTGAGGATATTTTCCATAGGGTTTTTTCCAGCCTTGAGCCCAAGATGGATTTTAAGATTGAGGGGGCCAAGGTTGCCATGGCATGGGTGCAGTAAAAATGTTCTTTGCTTGTGCATATGACTGAATATTGAAACCTTGAGTCATATTCGATTGTTGATTTTTCCATTGTATTTTAGCAATAAAACAAAGAGATTCAACTTGACTTGTCTCAGATTCTCCTTGGAAAATAACTTTAAGCCCAGGTATTGAAGGACATTCCTTTGTATTATGATTTTCGGTACGCATGACACAAATTTCTATACTATTAAGGGGACATTCTCTTAGGGCATGTTTCTTTCTACACTTGGGACATAAAATAGATAATGCAATATTTTCAACTTTCTTCTTGTTTTGTACATTAAGGGTATCTAGCTATTCACTAAGACTCCCTAAGATATTTGTTTTAAAATATCAAGTAAATTGATTATTTCAGCTCTACTTACTGTTTCAGGTGCAGATTTATTAATTCTAGACATCACAAGATCTCTTGAATTTTTTCCTGTCCTAGCTTTAACTTAGAGATATATTTACATAAATCACAGATATCTACAAATGAAAGTTGTGACACCTCTCCCTTTCCCATTAAATGTAGGAGATCAATCCTTTCATCTTTAAGGGATTTTAACAAAAGAATGTGTAGTGTTTCAACGTCCAAATTATACATTTTAGCTCTTTTGATGTTGTAAGCACATATTTCAACTAGATCTTCAAGGCTCTTGTCCTCTTTTTTCATCATCTTAAAGACTTCATCTTTAAGGTTACGAGGCATACAATAATCCTTATATTTTTCTAAGAACATATTTTTGATTTAATCCAATGTTCTAATTGTATGTGTTCCTAATCCCATAAACCATTTACGTGCTCCATCTTTAAGAGTTTCCGAAACAATTTCAAAATTTTAGGATCAAGTAAATAGTTAGAACTTCTACATAGAACTTCGAACTCAAAAAGAAATGTTTCGAGATCCTCATGTCTCAAACCATGGAAATTAGGGAGAATGGAGGGTGAGATGTTCTTCATTGTAGCGGTGGTGTCTTCATCAAATATGGGAAATCCATACAGATTTAGTTCTCCCTACAACCTCCACCTCTGCCCCCTCCTTTATTTCCTCCTCTACCTCCTCTACCTCTTCCACCTCCAATCCTAAATTCACCACCATCTACATTATGAACTTCTCCTTCCCCTTCCCCCACCATTTTAGATTCCTCAGAGCTAATATAAGGTTCTATAATAGGATTATATAACTCTTCTTCTAGTTCCTCTACTAATGGTATGTTAATATTCTTCTTCTTCTTCTTCACTATGAAGTTCTAATACTTGTCCTAGAAGTTGTTCTCTTATTGAAGATAGGAAGATTACTCCTTCTGTTGGGAATGTGGGTTCGTCCACTATAACTTTTGTAGAAGAATTTGGTGAATCTCTATATTGGATTTCTGATCTATACACCTCAGGAAGTCTATGTCTACCTGTCAATAATGGGATGTGAGTAAGATTGGATGGTGTGGCACTACGAGGTCTAGGTGGAGGGAGTGCTGATGTTGGAATTGAACTTCTACCTCTACTTACAAATCTACCCCTAGAATATTTTTCTCTATGCATAAACATTTTTGATCATTTTCAATTTTATCGAATTAAAAGATCCTAAATGCAATGCAAGAATAGAATCCTATATACACTTCCTCGATAACGATGCCAAAATGTTTGGTAAATTAATTGTATTTAATTTACTTCATTAAAAGTCAACTAGGGTTCATATTCTCATGAAGTGTATGCGCACTATATATGCTAGGATTTATTTTGCAAATTAAGTGATCTAAAAATGAAACTAATTTTAAAGATGAATGAAATGCTTTTTATACAAATTAGAGAGAGTCAACATACATGTTCTTTCAATCTAGAATCCTATATAAGTTGACCTTTTGAAAATAAAGAAGCTTATCTATATTGTATAAATCCACACTTAATTCTATTCTATCAAAAAGGATATGCTTGAAGATCAAACATGAAAGAAAATAATCTATCTCACTACTGTGGAATTGAACTCATTATGCAATAATTGCTAAAAAGAAATATTTATGCCAATCAACAAACATGAAAAATATGATAATGGAATGTAAATGGAGAAAAGATAAAATTTCTTAAAAAAGGAAATAATAATGAAATCTAAAAAGAAATGTGTAACTTTAAACCCAAGACTGATTACTAATGTGCACGCCCGTTTCTCAAATGTACTTCGTTAAGCATATTAGAAGTTATGTGTGAATGAAGAGATAACTCAGAGAGATTGAAAATTGAATACTAAAGTAACAATGCATATACACAAACTCTTTTTGATATTTTTGGTTTATGAATACTCTGTAAAAATGCTGTAATGAAAAGTGTTAATGTAAAAGTAAAATGAAACCTTACAACTTGCAGGGGGACCTCTCGGAGTGCAGGGTTAATTTAATACTCAAGGATTCTTCATGCAAGCATTTGGAGATTAACAAGAATTTATATTAAGAAAACATAATATCAATTTGTCCACAAAAGGATGATAAACTTAATAATAATAAGTGCCAATACTCCTTTGTTCTTAATCTCATTTACCGCTATTTACACAAATAATAAGAACAACTCGGAAGAATTTTAGGCCAAGAATATGTAAATAAATATGACACTTATGAGATTGATATCTAAGAGTCCATTCTATTTATGACTGAATATTGAAAAAGAAAGTCATAGGAGATTTGTATTTTAATATCTAAGTGCTTCGCTTGATTTTATGCTTAAATGCCTCACTCACTTGATTATATACTTCTTATGTTTATCTTCAATACACAACTTCCAAGTTTGACTCAGCCTTTGACTTATAGATCTTGAGTTTCGCTGAGCTTGCCAAACAATGTTAGTAGGTGGTTATCCATGTGGGGGCCAAATGTCATATTTTGATAGTCTTCTTCCTTTTTCTAGAACGTTGTAACCTATCTAACAATGATTCGGTTGCGAAAACAAATATCAGTTACAAAATATACAAAATTCAGTAATTGCAAGATATTAGATATCATTTTGGGATTCAACTGCGTTAAGCAAGTCATTGAAACGTATGACCATTTCCATGAGAGGTAGTCGTAACTGACTAATTTCTCATGATTTTTGAATAGTTCACTTAGCACTCATTGCATCGGGTGATGCTCACAGGGGTGAAGAAGTGGGATTGAAACTAGTGAAATGTGGAGAACGAATCACATAGCATCAATCATCACTTCCGGGGCTTGCACCCGGTAACCAGGACTTCCCAGGAGGTCACCCATCCCAGAACTCCTCTGGCTCAAGCGCGCTTAACTGTGGAGTTTTTCCACAATCAAGCCCACTTAGCTTGCTACCCCATTTGCAAAACCTTAGCAAGTATTGTGCCTCATGAACCATCCAAGAAGAGATACTTAAATTGCAAGATACTTTTGTCATAATTTCACTAAAAACATAGAATTTAAGTATGGATGATTATTATCTTATAGGTATTGGTCTTGACCTTAATACACCGAGGATTTTGTAGAAAAATAATAGAAAGGTAAAATGTGATGATAAAAAGGGTGGTCGAAAAGAGACATTTCTAGATTTCAATACCTAGTATTCTGAAGGTCTTGGAAGTATGGGGGGAGATATTTTTTCCTTCACCAAGCATCTACAGGAGCGAAATTTTCTTGCCCCTCTTGGCAAGGAAGCATATAGCAGAGAACGAGGGATATCCTCCTCAATTTACATCCTTTTAGTGCCTATTGTTTCAATTCTTTCTCCTTCCCCTTTTTCTACTAGTTGTTCCACACTCTTCTTCTCCTTTTCTTCTTGCGCCACCCATTTTTCCATTTCATCCATTTTCTTAGCAGTCGATGTTGGTTCTTGTGTAACAACATTGACTACGGCTTCCGCTTCTTCCACTGACTCCTCCACCACTTTGGCAGGTGACGCTGGTTCTTGTGTAACAATATCACCTGTAGTTTCTTCCACTGGCGACAATTATTCCATTAGTTTAGCAGTCGATGCTGGTTCTTGTGTAACAACATCACCTATGCTTCCTTCTACTTCCATTGCTCTTGCTTCTAGGTCAGTAGTCGACACTAGTTCTTGTGTAGAAACGTCTCCTATACTCCCTTCTATCTCCATTTCGTTTGCTTCCAGGTCAGTAGTTGATGTTGGTTCTTGTGTAATAGCATCATCTGCGACCCCTTCTTCTACTAGAAATTATGTTGCAACCTATTATGTTGCCAGTTCTTCCAATTTTTTGGTAGCCGACCTTGGTTCTTGTTTAGAAGTATCTTCTATGGCTTCTTCCTCTGTAACTAATTCTTCTTCCTCGCTTTTCGGCATCATGGCTACAAGTTCCTCTTCTTCTAATTTAGTAAATTGTGGCCAAGAAATAAAAATATGTGAGAAGGCATGCACCACTAGTAGCCTGACAAGCCCATGGTTTGTGAGCACCGCCAACGCTTGACGTGACCGATGAGAAAACTGTGCCATTAACTAAAGGTTATTCCATAAGAAATGTGGCATATCTAGAGAATTCAATGAGAGAACCGAAGGCATGCACAATGTTTAAAATGGTATTTGAACAAGGTAGAGAGTTGACCTTCAAAAGTAATGTATCACAAAACGAAGTACGCGACCTGCAACACACTGATAGTCGAGATAATTTCTTCAATGACAGGAATATCTAGCCCACAGACTCTGGAATAATTCCCGTCCAAATTCAATGAAAATTCAACTATAAAAGCTTCATCAAACCCCTGCAACCTCTCAAAATAGGTGTGTCATCCTGCATCTTCAAGAATGAAACCACTCTCAAGCATAATTTTCCTCCATTTCAAGCTTGTGTAAAAATCAAACCACTCTTACTCTATGTTCATGATTTCCACTTTTTATCATCCTATTTCTGCCAAATCAGCCTTATTTTTTACATTCCATTGTCACCATCTACTTGGTTGATCATTTACTTTCACTTGGTGTTTTTCCCTTTCTAGAGGAACCGTTACGATGAATGGTCTTATTAGCTATCCCCTTGACCTTTATGTGTTTTGAGAAGTTCCAACTTGACTAGAACCAATTGCTAATATTTATAACACTCATTCCTCTAGGAGGAGTTATCTTTAAGCTCTTTTCTGATTCTCGAAACATAAAAATATTTCTGGTTACACTTGTTTCTTTTGAACTTGTAAAGGTAAATGAAAGGACATCTACCTAGTATAAGTTTACCCCTTTTACAGACCAGGTAGAATAGTTACAAAAAAGGTATACTTTAGTCTATCATGACTAAAAGAGTTATATCCTACATTATTTTACCCTTTTGTAGGCTTGAGAGACTAAATTTATGAAAAAATACATTTTGGACTTTACTTAAGTTTTTCTCCTAACACCCTAAACATGAAAAACATAAAGCTTCACTTTCTCTAGGCTTGTTAAAACTTTACATTGAAAGAACTGCATGATTTTTCTTTTTTCCTATTTTTAAACCCTTAAAATATGAAAAGGAGTCGAGTTACCCCTATATTTGACTTGTAAAATTAAACCATATAGGACTCCTCAATCATGATGATACTGAACCACTCCTTCCTAGGGTTCCTTAAAAATATTCTAAAGGACTCATCCGAAGGATGATCTTACAGGACAAGCATATATTATCCTCCTCAAGCTTGCATAAAAATAAAGAGGTACTTTCCGTTAATGGTGCAGGGAAATTGGAAAGAAACATTTGTTTTTGTATTGTGAAAAGGCAGTATGTTACTCTTGAACATGGCACTCTGTTACCTTTTGTGTCTTGGTTGGGAAATACATTTGAATCTTATTTGATCATACCTCATTGAAAGTCTTCAGAATGGTTTTTTGAGTCAAATGCTACCAAGTCAAAATTTCATGTCGTCAATATGTTCAAGAGAAGTCCAACCTCAGTCAAAATTACCTCGCAAATCACAGCCTTCAATCATGTCGACCATCCCTGAGTCAGTCCTGAATCACTCCAATTTTTTTCTTCAAAACATGACATGAGTTTCATGTCGTAGGCCCTTCTACGACGAATCACTTCCTATCAACCTCAACTCATTACTTAGGAAGTTGATCTAGAAACCTTCTTTAGTACCTTGGATCCTGCATGCCTCAATGACAAGTTTCTTGCTTTCAACGACAACTTTTCATCATTGACCTTCGATTTAATGATTCTATAAGTGTTTGAATTCGAGACATCTATCCACACTTCTTAGATTGCACTAGGGTACCTTGAGAACCATTATCATTATTGGTGAATTGTCTCACACCTGTTAATAGTTCACATCATTGACCGATAATTAGGTGGTTTCTACCATGTTAAACTACAAGACATTCACTCACATGGTTAGATTCATACTATGGATTGATAGAGATGAAAACTAAGACCTTGGATTTAGTTTCATCCATCGAAGTTGCATGGAGTTTTTAAAATGTTCATGATTATAAATATAGATCCATATTTGATGGTTGCATCCATACTATGTCTTGTTTTGACATGGATCTTCGTACATTTCCATACTTGGTCTTTGAGATACTTGTAATTTGAGTATGGGAATGCCTACCTTAGTGATGATTATATGAAGTTATTGTATTGTAATTCTTGATTGTTTGTTTATGTCTCCAACCAATTGGTCTCTAATCTAAACTTTTGCATGATAAAGTGCTTTAGTCCTCAAACACCTTTTCTGACTTTGCACTTTAGGGGGTAATCTGTTACACATCATTTTGTCACCATTAGGAAAATGAATGCAAATCCGGATCTCTCAGTATTTTTTGAACTTTTGCAAGCAATCCCCTATAATGTTGGAAGCAAAACCATTATTAAAATAACAACAATCCTGGATTAAATTTCTTAAAAACATAATTTCAAACACTATTGCACTTTTCCTAGTAATTACCTGCAGAAATGAAGTTCTGGTAATTTGAGGTTGCACAATCCCGTGCTTTATCTTCCATTTAAAAGTGTGAATAAATTTTAATGTATGTAAAAATATAAGAAAATTCTAGAAGCCTTGTTGGAGAATATTATACCAACAATAAGGACTCGATCCCCTACCTCTTTGGGCCTCATCCCATGGTTCATGAATCTATTCCTTCTCATTATGTAACCATAATCCCCATCTTTTTTGATCTAATCCTTAGGAAGAGGATCTCAAACCTTCTTCTCTTAGCCTATAAATTCAACACAAACCAGAGGGGAAGGGGTTGACTTTTAATGTAAACTTATGCTGTCAATTTGACGTTGGAAGATTGTCACTTAAGAAAGGATTAGAGACTATTGGAAGGAGATTTTTCAACAGCAAGGCTAGGTTGTATCTCTCCTTTTCATTCAATTATAATACTAAAGAGTATTTATTTCTCATTATATTGTCCATTAGATCTTATATATTGAATGTTTACATACATTTTCCATTGGTTATGATACTAGGTACTGTTGGCATTCATATATGAATCATACAATTCACCCAATTCCACATTAATTGTCAATGCGGGGCTCGACTGGTTATTTCAAGGCTATCATGCAGGGTATATGCAGGCCACAATTTCCCTACCCAACATTGAACATTCAATCATAACATAACAATGTGTAACAACAAGTAATAACTATAACAACAATCAGAGTAACAACAAGTTAAGACTCACAACAACACACTGAAATCATTGCATAGCAAGGAAATAACACAACATAATAAACATACACACACAACTATTCCAATAATGCCTGGTCAGGAGAGTGGGCCCAACTTCTTGATCAGGGTTGCGACAAGATCAAGAACTATAAAATGCTTGGAAGGTTAGAAATTGTATTAATCAAAATAAAATTACAAAGGTCTGCTGTTACAACTCAGAATTATCGTGTATCTCTTCACGGTGGCTTTCCCATCCTCGTAACACTACTTATACATTTCATTTAAAAATTGACAATGCCTAAGATTATGATAGCTGTCTTGCCTACAAATACATGGCAATTCTTAAGATATAACAAAATATAAAGATAACACTTGTGTCGGTTGATAAGTTGAACCACCATTGCAATTGGTATCCAAAGATAGCGCTACCAGCTTGATAGTCATCATATGATGAATCATGATCTTAATCATCATTCCTTCAAATATGCAAGGAAACTTAAGTTAGAAAGTTGCTTTAGGCAATTATCCCCTATGACTACACTTCATCGATTAACAATTCATAAAGACATGACAATAGGTAGACCTTTTCTATTTAGAATACAAATCGACAAACAAGGACATGAAATGAGTATAGGAAAGGGATAAAAATACGGGTAAAAAGTGGGCAAATTTAGCAACCAACATCTCCCCCCAACTAGCCTTTCTGCATGTCGTCATGTAGCTTGTCTTCTGTGCAGATTTGGGTTAGAGCTACTGTGGTCAGCATGGAGCTCTGCGAGGTCATATTTCATGACCATTTCTATTCTGAGAACCTTATATCCATCTGTGTGAAGGACTTCCTTCCACCAATCTTTGTGTACCACATAAGTTGGTGTGTATTGCTCAGCTGGCAGCCAAACAATGGGAAACCAATATCTCAACCCCATCCATCAGGTCCCACAGGTTTGAATACATACGATATATCATGGTATTTTGTCCAAATCCCGAACAAAATTAGAGGCCCCAAAGGGTTCGTGTATCCTTTCTGCAGATGATGACAACACCCATCATTTCTAACAGTTGGCCTGGGTCTCCTCTTGACAAGTAAAATTTTTCTTTGTACACATGTCAATGCACCACTTCTGCATTGCCAGCATCTGACCCTTCCAACCTTCTATTCCCAAGAAGGTACAATGTTTGTTAAAAATATTCACATCTTGACAATGCTTCGCTCGAACTATAAGTGTCATGTTTGCTTGATTCTCTTCGAATGTGTCAAATGCTTTCTTTAATTTAACCTAGTTAATTGTAGAGGAGGTGAAGAATCTCAACTAAATATCCCCCACATATGGCACTTGATTGAACGATTGATCGGTCCTCAGAAAATAATCCTGCATGTAGATTTTTCACATTAAGTGTTGGTTCAAGAAATCGTGACCCTTCAGGATGTGCAAAAACTAAATCAGATCTTGGATTTCATGGCTTATCTATTGATGGACTCTCCAAACAAAAGAAAATGTATTGTTCATGGAGGAATAGAGCATAAATATGATCAAGAGGTCGGTACAACATCGCCTGTTGCACCAAAGAAAACATTTCATCTTCGTCAACCTTCAGTAGCTAGACTTGCTCTTTTAATTCCTCAATCTTTTTCTGCTTCTTTTCCTGTTTCTTCTTTTCTTTCTCCATCTGGGTCATGTAATCATTCACTACTTTCACATCTTGTTCTTGAATTCCTCTCACTCCTTCCCGATGGGATTCCAAAGAGATAGACCCCCATTGAAGGTGAGATGCAGTAGCCTACCATTTCTAAATTTCTGAGATCAACAAGAATTCCCGCAACTCAAAAAGATGCAAAAATGATTCAGTTTGTGCGGTTGTTGAAGTGGTAGGCTTGTCTTGAGTCTACATTGCTGCTGAAGTGGTCTCAGCTCCAAGATTTATGATAGCCCAACTGACATTCCTCTTATTCTTTGTCACCCGTCTCCATAAGCTTAACTCTTGCTTCCTTAGCTTAATAATTTCCATTTTTAATTGCATATTCTTCTTAAATTGTGATTGATACCTTTCTTGGATGGGGGCCCTTCTCTTTGTGCACTGTTCAATGAATTCCTATTTGATAACAACCTCCTCCATTGGTCTCACGACGGGTGTTGGATTTCGTGGATTGACGTCGGTAAACTCATAAATCGACACCTATTTCACCCTTATTTCTTATCTCTGCTGCACAACTCAAGGGACGACCCCAACATCTTCTTCCGCAGGTCTTGGAACCTCCATATCTTCCCCAAATGACTTTGGAGCTACTACAAGCCCTTGCGAGTAACATTTTCAGCACCCTTTTCTCGTGGCTACTCTGTTGCCCGATCATATTTTTCCATTTGCTCAGAAATTGGTTCTGGCGCTTACGAGTTGGTACCAACAACAATTTTTTTTTCCAATGGCTCTGTGAAAACAACATCAGCCACAATTTATTCAACTTGCACCTTGGTCAACACTCGTTCTTGTGTAACAATGTCGACCACTAGTTCTTCAATTTTTCCAATTCATCCACCAAGTGACACTGGTTCTTGCGTGAAAGTGTTGACGATGGATGATGGGGCTCGTAACTATCCCCACAAATCTTAGTATCGAGGGAGAGAGTTTTTCCTTCACAGAGTGTCTAGGGGAGTGAAATTTTCTTGCCCCTCTTGTTAGGGAAGCAGAAAGTGGAGAATAAGGGATATCCTCCTCGATTTCCATCCTTTTATCGCCTTCTGTTTCAATTCTTTCTCCTTCCCATTTTTCTACTGGTTGTTCCACACTCTCCTTCTCCTTTTCTTCTTGTGCCACTGTTCTTCCATTTCGGCCACTTGCTTAGTAGTTGACGCTAGTTCTTGTGTAACAACGTCAACTACAGATTCCACTTCTTCCACCGGTTCCTCCATCACTTTGGCAGGTGACACTAGTTCTTGTGTAACATGTCACCTGCAGTTTCTTCCACCGCTGACAATTCTTCCATCAGTTTAGTAGTCGATGCCGGTTCTTTTGTAACAACATTGCCTACGCTTTCTTCTACTTCCATTTCTCCTGCGTCCAGGTTGGCAGTTGATGCTGGTTCTTGTGTAGTAGCCTCACCTATACTCCCTTCTACCTCCATTGATTTTGCCTCTAGATCAGCAGTCGATGCTATTTCTTGTGTAAAATCATCGTTTGCGGCCCCTTCTTCTACTGGAAATTCTACTGCAGCATGTTTCGTCGCCAATTATTCCAATTGTTCAGTAGCCAAGGTTGATTCTTGTGTAGCAGCGTCGTCTGTGACTTCTTCCTCTCCTACTAATTCTTCTTCCTCTCTTGCCAGAATCATGGCCACAAGTTTCTCTTTTGTTAATTCAATGAATTGTGGCCAAGCCCTAGAAATCTTTGAGAGGAAATGCATCGACATCAGCCTAACAAGCCTAGGTGTGTGAGGACTACCAATGGTTGATGCAACCGATGAGCATACTGTGCCATTAACTGAAGGCTTTTCCATAAGAAATGTGGCATATCTAGAGAATGCACATGATGGAACCGAAGGCATGCACAGATTTTAGAATGGTATTTGAACAAGGTAGAGAGCCCATATTCACAAGTAATTTATCGTACAATGAAGTATGCGACCTTGGCCCATGGATGTGGCAAGGATTTCTGATCATATCCGCTTCCCTTATGAACCACAGTTTCTCGCGCCCTGTAAGAATAATTCTGGAAATTATGGTAAGGACCATTTCTGAGTGAACCATTTTTCCCTCCTTGCAGCAACATGCTAACAGCCGACATAATTTCTTCAGTGATAGGAATGTCCAACCCACAAAATCTGGAATAATTCCCGTCCAAATTCCATGCAAATTTTAATGTAACAACTTCATCAAATCCTGCAACATCTCAAGATAGGTGTGCCATCCTGTATCTTGAAAAAACCACCATACATCCAGATGGCACCAGACCTTCTCTGTGTCTTCGAGTTCATGCCTAATAACTTTCCCGCCCATTCTTCCAGTTGTTATATAGCATCACTCAGAGTAGTAGCACTCGAAGTAGTAACAAGACCATTGAGGAGGGTGTTAGCTGGTAAAGTAGTGGTGATATGGATTTCGGTGGCAAAGGATGTGGTGATAGGGAAATCTGAGAAAACGTTATGGGAAAAATCCATGGTGGATCGTGGTAATAACGAGAATTATTAAAATGCATTGGGAAGGACCGTAATTCAATGCAATCGTGTGTAGTCTAAGTTCCAATACATATGGATAAATGCGCAAGGTATGGTGGGGATCAAAATAATGATCGTGGAATGTATGAGTTGGCGTGAGGTTCAACATTGATAATGACAGATCATCATTGCTATTAAATACGATATGTTTAACATTAAATATGATACCTCCCCCCATCTAAGGGATGACCCTCCACAATTATGTTTAGTCATGTCATAGGTAAAATATCAATCAAATCCATGAAGATAGTTGGGAATGTACCTCGCGACTTACCTTGATGGAGTAACAACACCAGATGAGTAACAACACTAGATGAGTAACAACATTGGATGAGTACTTATATCAATTGCTACAAATGGAGTAGCAACACTGGAGGAGTAACAACACCAGTGTAGTTAGACAAAATCGCAATGAATGGAGTAACAACACCAGAGGACTAACAACACCAGTGAAGTACTTAAACAAAATCAACATACTTAGAGTAACAACATCAGAGGGGTAACAACACTAGTGAAGTACTTAGACGAAATCAACATCCCTAGAGTAACAACATTCGAGGACTAATAAAACTAGTGAAGTAATTAGATGAAATCAACATCCACAGAGTAACAACACCGGGGGAGTAACAACACTAGTGGAGTAGCAGCGCTAGTGAAGTACCTGCAAGAAAAATAATGATAGAGTAGTAACAACATTTTATTATATATATATATATCTATATTATTTTAATTAAGCAAGAGGTGCAGAGGAAGAGTACTTTGCACTAACAATTTCAAAACCAGAATTACCAAGAGAGATGTTTAATAAAGGAGTCTTTAGAAATTGGATGGTAATACAATCTGAGGCGATGTCCATTTACAATCAAGGAATTATATGCCTCATCGATTATTATGAGTCAAACTATCCTGTTATCAAACACCATGTCAAATTCATATGGTCCCATCCATCTAGAGTAGAGTTTTCCTTTAAAATATTTGAACCGAGATTCATAGAGAAATGCTTAATCTCCTCTTTGAAACACCTTTTTCTTGATAAATTATCGTGCCATTTATTTCACTGCTATTGAATTGCAACAGTGTTCTGGACGACTATTAAACGAATTTCATCCAACTCATTTAACTGTTCCAGTCAGTGATTTTGACGATGGTTTGCTGCAGTCTTCGTAAGGATATTCTCTAGCACTTTATTGGTATTCTCAACTTGACCATTTGTCTAAGGATGATATGTAGATTTCACCTTTTGCTTGATCCGATACTTCTTCATAAGTCATGCAATTATATGTGATGTGAAAAATGTCCCTCCATTTCAAACTATCTCTCTAGGAACTCCGTACCGAGCGAAAATTTCTTCGAATAGGAAGTTTGAGATAACTTGTTATGTTTCTTTTTCAACAGCCTTGGCCTCTACGCACTTTTTCACATAATCTGTGCAGACTAGAATGTGGAATTGATGATGTGAAGATGGATTGAATGGCCCAACAAAATTGATAACCCATTTCTCAAAGGGCTCAAGAGCTAGTTGAGGCTGTAACAACATCTCATCCGATCGACCAATTTGTCCCATCCGCTGGCAGCTATCGTACCCTTGAACATATTTCCTTGCATCACAAAAAATAGAGGGCCAATAGTACCCCATATGTAACACCTTATGACCTATTCACTTATCTGCAAAATTCCCTCCATAGGGGCCATCGTGAGCAACTTTCAGGACATCATAGATTTCATCTTCACCTATGCAACACCAAACTTCTTGATCAGGTCCTGTATAAAAGAGGTATCCCTCTATCCACTAATAATGTGCACTATGAGTGATAATATTTCACTGCTCTCGATGTGGCAATTGTTGAGGTACTTTTCTTGTAGCAAGATAGTTAGAAATATCTGAAATCCTCTAGTAACAATTGTATAAGAAGGGAGTTGTTGTTCCATAGGAGTTTTGCGTTGAATCATCCCCAATTGTTCCACCAAAATTCCTAGATTCTGGTTTTGAGACTTCATCATGAGTATCTTCAATAATTATTGGTGAAGTATGAGTATTTACCACTTGACTGAATCACATATTTAATTCATTACATTCCGCGGTGGCAATACTGTATGCAGGAAGGTTGAGTGTCTCAACTTGTTAAGCCCCCCTATTGTTTGTATTTGGGTTGGATTGAACAGACAGTTGTGGACGAATAGGAGGATTATTGGTGGAGGCATTAGAGGGCAGCTGTAAATGATTTTGTGGCATAGGTTGGGAGAACTGTCTTGAATGGGGAGGAGGTCCATGCCAATTCTGGGACCATGAAGGAGTTGGACCAAACTAAGGGAACCATGGTTTCCATCGCAACAGATATTGACAAGATTGAGGCCATGAAGGTGAAAAAGGTACAAACTGAGGCCCAAAATTCAAATTATTAAAAGGCATACCTTGATTCATGTTCTATGGTTGTGGTTTCCATGGTTTCTTTGATCTCAAGAAGTACAATTGATATACCTCTTCATTTTCTCCTTGAAAAACTGCCTTCAACCCAGGAAGAGATGGATAGGTTCTATTGGAATGACTCCGTTCACATATCGCATAGGTCTCAACAATATTCATTGGACTTTCCTTCAATAGGTTCTTCTTCCTCCATTCAGGGAAGAAAATGTACATAGTCTTTTCTGCTTCCACCTGCTTCTGTTTCACCTATAAAACATATAGCTATGAGGACAATGTGCTCAAGATATCAGTCCTGAAGTTGTCCAGCAAGTTTCCAATTTTTTCTTTTGTAACTCCACCGCTGGATGTCTTGAGGGTTCAGATCCCCTACCTATGCCTCACATCTCCACGTGAACACTTAATGCATAATTCTCAGATGGTGTCAAATTATCCCTTTGATATATCTCCCTTTCCTACTACGTTCAAAAGTTCCAAAGATTCCTTCCTTAGTGTTCGGAGAAACATTATCTTCAAGATGTCCTTATCTAGATCACTATGGCTTGATCTCTGCAAACTATATTTGAAACTTTCCACAAAGTCCTCCATGTTCTCATCCTCTTTCTACATAATCTTAAATATTTCTTCCTCAACATCTTAGGATTTGCGGTAGTCTTGATACTTTTCGAGGAAAATCATCTTCATATCATCCCATGTAGTAATAGATTTCCCCCCTAAACCCCTGAACCATCTCAAAGTTGTTCCCTTCAAAGTGGCGAGGAATGTCTTCAATTCATGAGCATAAATAATATAGTCATACACCCGACAGAAAACGTCAAATTCAAATAGGACTGTGTCCAGATGTTCAAAAGAAAGACCATGAAAGTTAGGTAATTTTGTCAAAGGAATAGGCTTCATAGGTACATCACCCCTGATATCCCCAATTGGGAACTTGATCGAAGAAGTTTCAAGAGCCATGAATATCTTCCAAGATTCACTTGGAATCTCAACAAGTTTTGGTTGTTCTATAATGTGTGGTTGAGTCTTTTTAACAACATTTCATCGATCAAATGGTGTAGTGAATTCCATCAAGTCTTCTCCTTCTTTTGAACTCACAATGTTCAATTCCCCCAATCCTCTGCTTGCTACTTCTTCTTCTTCCCTTAATTGTGCTTCTATTATTGGGGGAGGTTCAAGTTGTGAAATTGATTGCTCTCTAGATCTCGTATGAGATCTCACCCTAACAACAGCTCACGATGATGCTCGTGAATCAGCTTTGAAATGATTTCTTGGATATAGGTAATTCTGCGTAGATCTTTCCTTCCTCTTTCCGAGGCTTTCCTCTACCCCTTTTATTTGTATATATGTTCATGAAATCATAAAATAAAAGGAACACATTCAAGAAAATTGAAAGCTCAAGGCTTGAAGTGGGGTGAAAACTTCCCTCCCTAGGACGAGAGAGTGGCCCCTAAAAAGAAAGAAAAATAAGGAAAAACAAACCAACCACAAAATCTAATCTTAGGACCTGAAAACGGGTGGAAAACACTTCCCTTCCCAGGACGAGAGAGCGGTTCCTATGAAAGAAACAAAACAATCTAATGCTTAGGACCTAGAGCAAGGTGAAACAATTCCCTCCCGAGGATGAGAGAATGGTCCTATGGTCAATATTGGTCGTACTTTCATGCCTTTGATAACCTCCCCGACAATGATGCCAAAATGTTGGTGTTCAGATATGAATCATACAATTCACCTAATTCCACATTAATTTTCAATCCAGGGCTTGACTGTTTATTTCAAGGCTATCATGCAAGGTATATGCATGCCACATTTTCCCTACCCAACATTGAACATTCAATCATAACATAACAATGTGTGACAATAAGTAATCATTGTAACAACAATCAAAGTAACAGAAAGTTAAGAATCACAAGAACACATTAAAATCATTACACAACAAGGAAATGACACAACAAAAATAAACCTCTTCACACAACTGATCCAACAACACTTGGTCAGGAGAGTGGGCCCAACTCCCTGATCAGGGTTGCAGCAAGATCAAGACTATAAAATGCATAGAATATTAGAAATTGTATTAATCAAATAACATTACAGAGGTATGCTATTATAGCTTAGGATTCTCATGTATCTCTTTGCAGTGGCTTTCCTAGCCCCATAACACTACTTACACATTTCATTTAACAATTGATAATGCTTAAGTTTACGATAGTTGTATGCCTACAAATACATGACGATTCTTAAGATATAACAAAATATAAAGATATGACTTGTGCTAGTCGATAAGTTGAACCACCGTTGCAACTAATATCCAAAGATAGCGTTGTCATCTTGATAGCCATCATATGTTGAATCACCATCTTGATCATCATTCCTTCAAATCTGCAAGGAAACTTAAGTTAGCAAGTCACTTTAAGTAATAATTCCCTACGACTACGCTTCATTGATTAACAATTCACAAAGACATGACAATAGGTATACCTTTTCTATTTAGAATACAGATCGACCAACAAGGACATGAAATGAATACAGGAAAGGGATAAAAAGGCAGGTAAAAAGTGGGCAAATTAGCAACCTACAGGTAATAGTCTCCTTGATCACCAATATAAGTCGTATTGAAACATTTATATGTCAAGTCCCTTTGATCTTGTGTTTTTTATTGTATTTGGAGGTATGGATTCTAAACATTAGGAAATTGCATCAAACCATAGCGAGGATCTTCATCAAGCATTGAAAGGTATGGGTTTCATACATAGAAAATTTAAGGGTTGAACCATAGCCCATGGGCGAAATTTAAGGGGTTTGATATTTTGGAGGGGTGAATTTTTTTATTTTATGCCCTTTTTCTATAGTTTGCCCAAAAATTATTTAATAAATAAATAAATACTTATTTTAGCCACCAATATTATGGAAAATAAGCATGATAAAACATATTTCACCTATCCAAAATTTTGATCCAAGCCCCAATCTTCCTTGAAAAATTTGTTTACAGGTGCAATTTGCTTCCAATTTCCCTGATTTCTGGAAATGGAACTAGCTAGGGGTTATTTCTCCCTCTACCATTTTATGGTTGAATTCACTATGACTTTTAGGGGTTTGCATTTACAATTTGATTGCGCCTCTCCTTGGTCGGCCCTGCGTTGGTGCTTGATTGATTGAGGGTAGTGGGAGCGAAGATGATAGATAGAGGTAGACCACCCCAGAAGACGTGGTGTGTTTTCTATCCATTGTAGTGCCCGAAATGGACTCTGACAGGTGTAGGCTGAATATAATGTAGGAATGTCGGCCTAGGTAATGACCCTAAGATTAATAGCCCTGAAATGAGCTATGCTGCAAATACCTTTCGCCAAGGTATTCCTAGCCTCATTTAGTTGGTATCCCTTCCTCGACCCTTTCCCTTAGGACTGACAATGAGATATATAATGAATGTGTTTTTATTGCTCTACTAGTTGGGGATCTCCATTACATCAATGCCCAAACCCTGAAATCACTCATGTGGAACTTCATTTGTAAATGGGATATCCACTGTATGCAAATGAATCCTTCCAAACAGTAATTGGATATTGATCTCTAGATTATTAATTGAGGATATTTGGTATCTCTACTTTGCTTTGTCCACACCATATTTCAGGGATTCCCTTGTATAAATGTGTATCTACACTAAGAAGAGTGTAGAAACTCTTCTATCGATTAAGTCTTCACATCTGGCATTGGGAAACATTCTTTGGGTTTTTATCATATGCGTGAAAGAAGAAGAGTGACATAGTTGGACAGTGGCCTTATTTTTGGTTGAGGTTAGTTCTTCGATCTAATTTCAATAGGAAAATTCTATTTTTCCCTATTGCTCACAGCTCCTCCATGGCTACGACAGTTTTGTGCTTCATTTAGGCTTCATGGGTTGGGAAATTTCTATGACATTTTTCTTTGAATGTACTTTTTTTTTTGTAATTTGAAAACATATGGGTATTTATGTTTGAAGAACTCAGAATAAGGAACAATTTGAGGAACTGAGAATGAGGTCAAGGGGTTTTATGCTTCTGCAACATTTGATTTTTCATTAGGATAAACCCTTTCTGTGTAAGGTTGTTGTATGTGTAAGAGGGCATGCCTGCTCTTTCTACATTTCATTTATTTATTACTCCATTTGGTGTAAAATTCCAAGGGATTTTCATTAGCTTGGAAATGGGTCAAGGAATTGCATGTGACCTTGACTGCTTCTCCATTGAGCATGGACAAACTCTATACATGATAGAAACTAGGATGTGTGTGGCATCAGGATCTTTATTTTTGAGTCAGGTTGAACTAGGTTGAGTGTGTGGCATTTAAACCTTACTCTGAACAAATTTGGTCAGGAAAATAATTTACATATGGTTCTCCCTAATAATAGAACTGGACTATTTTATTTGTAATATATTTTGAGAATTTTCTATTGACTTCAAGATGATTACACTGCCAAAACGATACAATTAAGTATAGTCCACCTAAATGCTCATATGATCTTTCTTCTATAGAATAAATTTTGTAACCCTTCAAAAACTCAAGAAGTTTCAATCTGAGGGGCATAGACCAACCATTAGTTTATTGAGGTAGTAGATGCACCAATTCTAGTAATGTGAATCTCTTACATCTGAGGATGATTAAGACATTCCTCTAATCCTTCCTTGTATATTTGGAAAATACATTATGATTCCCTGATTACTTTCCCTTGTATTTTTATAACCATTTGTAATTTACTTGTTAAAATGAAAACATGATAGTGCTGATAACAAAAATATCCATCTGCAATGCATCACTTTCAACAGGGCCAGGGGTTCAGTCTAGTGATTCGAATGCAATCTCCTCAGTTTTCTCTTTCTAAGCTAAAAACACTGACCTTATAGTGGCATTGACCTTTCCAAAGCTACTTCCAAAATATGTGATTTATCAGTACAAAATAAGTAAGCATGTTTATCTTCTCTTCTAACATCCTGCACAATCATGATACAAAGTTGAGCATCTTGAAAAAATAATTGTGTTTGCATTTTTGAATATCAAGTCCACTTTCAACTATATATGTGGTTATAAATATTTGGATTATATCCTTAGCCAATTTTTCCATAGTTTCTTCCAAAACCTTAGAGTATTTCTAGAAAACAAATCACACATGAAATCATATTTAATGTTTTGCAAATGCTAGTAAATATTTCTGCATAACTTCAAGACAATCAAGTAACCAATATAACAACCACTCATTTGTAAAACCAAAAGAAGTTGGATGAATACCACGCAATGAATACCAATGAATATGATATGGATTCCTTTAAAAAAAATGATGCAAAAGCTATTCAATGCTTGTCACTTCAAATTTTTGAAGCCACAATCATAAATTCTAATTTTTTAATTGCAAAGATAACAGAAGGATTTCTCTTCTTTTTCTCATTTCCTATCACTACAAATGAAAGATGATCGAATGATAAATCATTTCAAAACTTTAAATCATGGTATAAATTTTTATTTATTAAAAAAAAAACCGAAAGAAGTTATGCCTTAACATCAGTGCCTTCAAATGTTAGAGAAGAACATAAGGATTTGTATATCATTCCTTCTAAAAACGACTTGAATTATCCTCTTGCAACTATTTTTCAAGTCTTCAGAGTTTGACTATGTCAAAGAATCTCATCATTAAATGAAATTGATTGCACTAAAACCAACCTAAAAGAAAATAATAGGAAAACTAGAAAGCCATTCAACTAGCATCCTATGTTAGAACAAGCCTTTATAGCAACACAAATTGATTTTGGCACAAGATGTTGAATAAAGAACCTCCAAGATTAAAAGATTGAATCCTTTAAAGAATAAAAAAAGCTTTATTGTAGTTGATCTCTATAAACTTAAAAAACAAATCACAATTTAGAACAATTGCTTTCACCGTTAATATTTTTTTTAAAGCGATGTAGCTTTTGTAAATTGTTGGTAAGTTTTAAGGTGTCACTTTGTGTAACCTTGAATTCCTTCCATACCTCCTTTATCATTTTCAACTCTATCACACACATGTTGGAGTTTGAATAATTTTCTAGACATCCCTTGACTATTAGAAAAGAGCAAGAATCCGTCATGAACAACAGAAGTGTCAGTACAAAAATTTCAATATTCTTTTGTAATTTGCAAACTATAGGAATATTTGGAATTTATAAAAATATTGTTTATTTTTTTTCCATAAATTCTTCATTGTGCACTTTCTTGAAATTTCGTTTGCATGTTACTGTAATTTCTATATGGGAAAAAACCATGTTGCATAATTTTTTTATTTAAGCTTCAATTGAATGGAAATTTATTGCGAAAAGTTCATATGAAAATAGGCTATTATGGAAAATCCTCAAAATGTCTCGTTGTAGGAAGTTCCTGCAGTAAATTCAAGAATTGAACTTGCTTCCCCCTAAGGGCATAATCAGGTAATTCTAGCACTTTGCTACATGATGTGAGTTTTCTATACCCTGTTCCTACTATTCGTTTCACATAAATAGCTCCATTGATGGTGGTTCTTTTCTATATTGAAAGCAAAAATGTTATGTGAGTTGCATGACAATCCATAAATCCTTCTGAGCATGGAACCACAACCAATGTCTAATTACACCCATGCTTAACATTTTTGGAGAAAATAATAGTCATGTTGATCTCTAACTATACAATATACTGAACCTTTCACCTCGTCTAAGGAAGCATGCTTAGGTAGTAGTGATTGTTGTTGAGAATTAGATAATTCTCTGGGAATAAGCTGAAAGTCTACATTCTCAAATGCAAGTTCTCTAGGATGCCCTTTATTGTCTAACTGAAAAGACCCATGCCATTATAACTTCTAACTAGTCAGTTTCTCAATATCATACCTCTACAACTTCCATTTAAAAAAAGAAAAAAGTAAAACTAAATTAATATTCTCCATGCAGAGGATTGAATTTTAAATTATGAATATGAAAATGACTCAACAATCTGAAATATTGTTGATAGTGTGATAATACATGGAACCCTTGGATCAAAATCTCTTTCTGTTGATGAAAGGAATCCATAACTTTCAAGGAAACTAAATCTGTTGTGGAGGCATCATACATAGGTGGTTATGTCTACTGGGGGAAGTGGGTGTAATAGAAATGCCAAGGTAATAAAGCTATTTTAAAATAAAATCTTCGACCGAGTTATGAATATTATAGTCCTATGTACCCCTAAATACAAATACAATGGCCCTACTATTTTCTACCACACGCATAAATGTCTGAAGGAAATGTTCTACATATGCTATGAGATATTTATCCAACTCAAAGAAGCATGTCCAATTGCATGACTACAATATATTCCTCTTAAGGAAGGCTATGAGAAATATTTTCAAGTGAGAAAACTAAACCCCCATATGAGAAGAAAGCTATCCATGCTAATCATAATTATAATTGATTTCCTTTTATTTCCCTCAACTTCATTGATCACTGCATTTTTTAGGAAACAACAAATAGGGAATAAAACCTTCCTAGCTAGATGTTAGGCATAATGAAGAAGAAATGGATGAGGAGGTCCCAAAAAGGTAAGGTACCTATTCCCTAGACAAAAAGCCATGATGGATATTTTATGGCTAGGATTTCTCTAAAGGTCTAGTTAGTTCTTATTGGATATGTATTGAGGAGTGACAAAGTGAAATAGTGGCCTTCTTCTTGGTTGAGGTTAGTTCTCTAGCCTAATTTCAATAGGAAAATTCTCTCTGTCCCTATTGCTCGCAACTCCTCCATGGCTTCTGTGGGTTTGTGCTTCGTTTAGGATTCGTGGGCTTAACAATTGTTGCGACATTTTTCTTTGGATATAATTTTGTTTGCAATTTTAAACCACATGGGTATTTATGTTTGAAGACCCGAGAACGAGGAATAATTTGAGGAACTGAGAATGAGGTATACAATTTTTATGCATCTGAAACATGCTATTTTTCATTAGGAGAAACCCTTTCTATGAAAGGTTGATGTATCTACAAGAGGGTATTCCTAATCTTTCTCCATTTTATTTATTTATTACTATCTTTGGTGTAAAATTCCAAGGTATTTTTCATCATCTTGGAAATGCGTCAAAGAATTGCACCTGACCTTGACTACTTTGTCATTGAGCATGTCCAAACTCCATACATGATATAAATTGGGTTGTGTGTGTGGCAATTTCTCCAACTTACAACTACACCACAACGCTCCAACTCTGGTTGGTCAGAGAAATATTAGACAAAAATAGGGACCAATAAAGGGGTCAAATGGGGTTGAATATGATAACCATGACATAAATATGCATAAGAGCACATTGAGGAACCCTTTTGTTTCTTTTTCCAATCCCTTCTCAAGTTTCACGAGATCTATATTGTGTAATGAAACCATGGAAATAGTAAACATTGTTTGTATAAACTATAGCATGAACATGTTACATAAAAATTGAGGATTCTCACACACATGATTCTTTATCTTTCTACCAATAACTATATCAAAAATATTGTTATATAATTTATTGGCTGAGGAAAGTTGAGAAGGGATTGACAGAAGAAACAAAAGGGTTCCTCAATGTGCTCTTATGCATATTTATGTCATGGTTATCATATTCAACCCCCTTTGACCCCTTTATTGGTCCCTATTTTTGTCTAATATTTCTTTGACCAACCAGAGTTGGAGCGTTATGGTGTAGTTGTAAGTTGGAGAAATTGCCACACACACAACCCAATTTATATCATGTATGGAGTTTGGACATGCTCAATGACAAAGTAGTCAAGTATAGTTATTGGTATAAAGATAAAGAATCATGTGTGTGAGACTCCTCAATTGTTATGTAACATGTTCATGCTATAGTTTATACAAACAATTTTTACTATGTCCATGGTTTCATTACACAATATAGATCTTGTGAAACCGTAATCAGACATGATACATGCTATACCCCCACAAGAAGAATTTTGGCATAGGCTTTGCACCCACATTTCCAACTTTGTCAACCCATGATTGGTCTATTTTATCTTTGACATCATTGCATTGACTCTCTAGATTTCACTTCTATCCTCTTGCAGAAGGAGGAATACCTCGAGGATATGCTATAGAATTTCCTCCAATATGTGACTAGATCATCCTCCATGAGCCATAGAAAGGCCTTTAAACCTAATTCCGTGGAATCCAAAAATTAATTCTTAAATTAAATACTTAATGAAGTAACTATTATATATCATTTTCTTGACTAAGGCATCTATGGATGAACTTGCTTTCACCTTCCATTATGCCTTTTTATCCATTGCCTTTGTCTATTGAGTTAATGTGGCCTTATCCTTCCTAGATTCTCCGCCTATTGTTTTAGTTGTGGGCCCTGAAGCTACAAATCCTACATATTCTCCTCTCTTTCTCTATATCTTCTCATCATTTCATTATTCAATTAAGAAATAAACTTTATTAAAGATGGGATGTCCAATTGTTGGAGATTGATCATTGGTTGCATGCTCTTCACAAGAAGATTTGATATGGAATATTTACTCCTTATATATACCTTGAATTGAAATAATAACCTTGTAGTCCTTAAGGTGGCTTGCATATCATACTTGTCACTCATATCCACCCTAACTATGGGAGATCCTATGCCTATAGAAGTCTTGGTTATAATGGGTATTGGGATATATCCTTCCAAAAACTTAAGGTGATTTTGCAGGATCTTCTTCACTGATATGAGCTCCAAAGGAAATTGGTGGAATTATAAACATATGTAATTGTAGCTTTAGTCTAAAAAATTATAGAGCCTATGGTGAGGATATATATTATTCTTTGGTCAGAGTCCCAGAATAGATCCGTTGGTGATTTATCACATCCTGTATCAAGAAAGAGCTCCATAAATACACTTATCATTTTATCGAAGTGGCCATTATTAAAATGGAATCACCTATGTAATTAAGGTTTGGAATATGCCCAAATATTTGGCTAGGCTAAGACCCTTCTAATGGGATAAAGATTCTACCATATGATTATAGTTATGCCAAATCCCTTAGTTAGGAAATGTATTGAAAAAGTGAATTGCATGTTTTCCAAATGGTAATTGAGTTAAAAAGGTTTCAATTGAAACTCATATTTTTGTGTAGATCAATCCATTTTCTAACATTTATCACATTTTTAAGGAAATTAATGGACATCTTTGAGCACTATCTAACACCACAAATTATATTCAAGAATTTTCCTAGAACTTGTGTAACCTTTTAAATGGCTTGCTATAATCCATTGGTATGATTACAAGGTAGCTTCTTTTGTGTTTGTAAGGAAAAATGAGACATCCCTAAAACTCAAGGACAAAATCTTGAAAGTAAAATTTTATTTATAGAATTTACTATATTCTAGAAATTGAAATTTGTATTAATGTTGACTAAATACCAAAATATATTAGAGATTAGTAACTACAACCAAAAATAATAGCCAAGCAAAAGAGATGGGCGCAAAAATCAACTTGACAATAAATGAAATGAATGAAAAGTGAGTACAAGAGCAATAGGAAAAAAAATCACATAAACATAAGTGTACATGTAGGTTATCCTAATAAGGAAAACCCTAGAAAATAAAGAACTTGTAAAGAAAATTTGATTGAATTATGATGCCTTTGCCACATGGAAGGAGGAAATTAGCCTTGTTAATATTTTGAATTTATAAACTCATCTTTAGCCTGCTTTGTTAAGAATTCAATTGCAGTCATAAAATATTTAGCTTTTATTCTTATTGCTTGGATAGGAAACATATTGACAAGGTGAGTTGTGTGTTTTCCAAATGGTAATTGAGTTAACAAGGTTTCAATGGAATCTCATATTTCTATCCTAGTCTCCCAATTTTTTGACATATTTCATATTTTTAAGAAAATTAATATGCATCTTTGAGCACTGTCTAACACCACAAATTATCTTGAAGAACATTCCTAGAAGTTGTGTAACATTTTCAGTGGTATGCTATAATCCATTCATGTGCTTATAAGATAGTTAATCACCTGGAACTTATGATGATGAGATCATCTTAAGACTACTTCATATTTGAGTTGTTATATTTTTCAAAATACCATGAAAATGCTCCTAGGTTTGTCCTTAAGTATGCCTTCATTTCATTGTTTAAAACTAGGATACCCCCAAAAATATTGATCATTTTTTGTGGTAACAGGAACCATGTGATGAGAATATGAAACAACATGACATCCAACATTATAAATGGAAGGTGGGCTTAGAGAAAAATCATTTGTTGCAAAATTATTATTCAAATGACTAACTGCGATGACAAGGGTGAAACACTTCTCTCCCAAAAATTGAAATCTATATTGACGTCCACTAAATACCAAAATAGGTGAGATATTAGTAACTACAACCAACAATAATAGCAAAGAAAAAGAGATGGGTGCAAAAATCACCCTTACAATAAATGAAATGAATGAAAAGTGAGTACAAGAGCAACATGAAACTATATCATTTAAAGGGCATCTATATCATTTCTAAAGTCAATTATAAGTTATTCCTTCATTTACTTGCAATTATGCTATCATTTGCACACATGAGTGCATAGAGTGGACTTCCTTTGGATTGGTTCTGGGTGTGATGGTTAATTATTCTATAAAATTTTCCTGGGACTTGCACCCGGTCTCATTCCTTTGTAAATTTAGCCATTTGGTGGTGGCAGGTCACAATGTGAATTAATCTGATGGGACCAGCCCTCGTCCTTAGTTTGAACACAAGATTTGCTTAATTCGAATTATTAATAAAATGATTTTGTAACTTTCAACGATACTTGGATATTTTGTTGTGGTTAATGTATTGGTTATGGGTCTACTATGAGGGAGACACTTGTCTCTACCTCGGGCTCCGTTCTCCCACCTTCGCTGCGCTTGTAACCCTAGTTCCTCACTTGGTCCATCATTTCGATTGTTTTTTCATTTGCGCCGAGAGGTATGCTCTCTGGTTTCCACTTGAGGGTTTCATTGATGTTGCTCTGATGGCACTCAACTTGCTTCTTCGGCCACTACTTGTTCAATAGCAAAACTCTACTGGTGTTCTGTTAGTGTTAATGGTTGCTTGTATTTGTTCGCCAATCTACCTAAGGGTTTTGGGCTTGTCTCTTGGCATTCTGCGACTTTGTTCGAAGGTTTCTATGGCACGGTGAAATTTTACTTCCTCTTGACTGTAGCTGTCTTCACTATGTTTGGATTTCGCTTGGTTACTAGTTTGATGGCTCTATTATTTAACTTGTCTCTGGTCACTTGTACATCAACATTGCGGCCACGAGGTGACCCAGTTCTTGTCCTCGGCACACAACTGTTCTAGGTATGCTTTCTTTCATTGTTTTAGTGTATGCTACTCCTTTCCTTCTAGTTTTAACAGTGGATGCTCCTTGTGAGTAGGGTCCCTTGCTGGTTCATAGCCTGTTGTGGTCTCTCTTCCTGCAGTTCGTCGACCCTTTCTTTACTCGCCTAAGATTTGTTGTATTCTATTATTAATTCTATGTATGCGGTGGTTGCAGGTGAATGGCGAGTCAACAACTGTGGCTTTGGCTCCTCTTGCACTTTTCTAGACCGGGTAGGGTCTTTCCATTATTCTCCTGCTTGTCACCTATTGATGCTGCTATGTCTTGGTCTCAGAATTTGGCCTCTCTATCGTTTAACTAGTCCCTTTGTAGAATATGGAAAGGTTGCTTGATTTGCTTATAATTTGGGGTTTTTAGTGTGGATATATTTCTAGGGTTTTGAACCCAGGTCCTTGGTCTACTTGTAATACGAACTGTTTTAACTTATGTCTATAATTTAATTTGCAAGGACTCTTGTAACTTATCTTTCAAACTGTGTTTGCAACGAAAAGATTAAGTAACGAGTCTTGTAATACCTGGTCTTTGATGTTGTCCTCGTGTTGGTAATTCTGGTGATGTTTAATGTGAAACCCTTTGCCTGTTTACTTTGTTGTACACTCGATATTTTTCAGAGCCGTAGGTGCTTATTTGTGAGTTTTGTTGGTTCTTTGATGGTTTCCTCTCTGTATGACTGCAACAACACTTCCATGCTCTCAGTCTAGCTATCTTTGTCTGTTTCGATGTCTGCTAAAAGAGTTCAATTGCCAATGCTTACTTTTGGTTGGAAATGCACTCAATATGTTTTTGGAACAGGAAAGAATTTAACTAGTTGCAAATGGAATTCAGATGACTGTGAAAATTATTTGTATATTCTCTATTGCGTTTCTACTATGATGGAAAATCAATCTTACAATGTTTTGTTCCTTGGATTTTATATGATTAGTTAAACAGTTTTGAAAACTGTCAAGAGTTACATGCAGTTACCATCAGGCATTTTTAACTTCTTATTTGTCTAAATTCTAGGATTAATTTAAAAGAAAAAGAGTTTTTGTTTTTTTTCTTTAAAAAAAAAACATCTTAACAGAAAAATGAAATAGAATCTGTTGTTGTGTCCCAACTGTTGATAAATAACGAAATAAAATAAAATAAAATTAAAAAGAAACTTAGGTACAATGATCTGTGAACTTGTTTAGCTTGCCAGGCAAACACTCCCCCTTGTTCACCCCTGGTTGGATGCTCCTGCATCAGGCTCTCGTGGTAACAAAAAGTCATGGCTTCGGTCCATGAGCTCCTTGATAGAATACCCTACACGTTGTATCTGCCTCGCATCAAGCCACAAATTGTCCTCTATAGGGCGGTTCCTCCACTTGACGAGGTACTATAGGTACTCCTTCTTACGTGTCTGCCTGGCCACTTGTGTGTTGAGGATTCCCTTGATTTCAAGCAGCTGAGCTGAAGGCATTTGTCTCATCCACGAACTACTCTCCTCCTCGGTGTCCCGTTTTGGCTGTGCCGAACTGTCCTCTTCCAAATTTGGTAGTGTATGGGAATAAATCTGCCACATTAAAAATGGGCAATATTTCTATACCTGGAGGTAATTGCAGTTCATAGACATTTGCAGAAAACATGCGCAGAATCTTACAAGGTTCAATTTTTTTGAATTAAAGCTTATTGTATTCGCCCCTAGGAAATCATTCCTCATGCAGATGCACTAAGACCTGATCCCCCACATTAAATTGTACCTCACGTCGTTTCAAATCAGCTTTTTGTTTTTACCTCTGACTATTGTCCTGCAATTCATCTTCACCTGCTCATGTAGGTTGTTAATTGCTCTTGCAAAGTCGTCCCCATCAACACTTCTTTTCTCTAGCTGTCCTAAATCCCACAGTTCATGCACTCCTTGGGAATGCATTCCGTACACAATCTGAAAAGGACTACTTCCTGTGCTTCAGTTTGGTGAATCGTTGTAAGTGAATTCTGCTTGAGCAAGCACACGATCCCCCATCTGTGAATTTTCTCACACTAGACTACTTAGCAGGTTTCCTAGACTTCTGTTCACCACCTTCATTTGTCCATCCATCTGTGGGTGATAAGCGGAGTTGAAATTCAACTCTGTGTCCAACTTCTTCCACAGGGTGTGCCAAAAATGTATTGTGAATTTCACACCTCTATCAAAGACAATGGACTTAGGCAAGTCGTGCAACCTGACAATCTCTGTGAAAAACAAGTGTGCTATGTGAGTGGCATCACTGGTTTTCCTGCAAGGAATGAAATGCACCATTTTTGAGAATCGGTCCACTACCACCATCACAGAGTCATGACCATGCTGTGTTCTTGGCAAACCCAAGACAAAGTCCAAGCTACTAAGTCCCACGGTCTACCTAGAATAGGCAGTGATGTGTAGAGTCCCACATTCTAACTGTGTCCTTTTGCCAATTGACACACTTTACACCTGACTACAAATCACTGCAAATCCCTTCGCATCCTCGGCCAATAATAAAAGTGACTGAGGTGATCTAAGGTCTTATCAATGCCGAAATGTCCGGAAAGACCTCCACTGTGTTTCTCTAGGATGATGTTCTCCCTCTTCGAACAGTCGGGACTACACAACTGTGCTCCCTTAAACAACAACTTCTCCTGTAGGTTATAGTCCAGCTATGGACTATTATTCCTCATCAAAGGGTTTTGGCAGGCTTCATAAGGCTCCTTAAAATTTGCATCCATCTGATACAAGTATTTCAAGTGTTCAAAACCCAGCACTTGTATCGTGCTCTCCTGCAAGAGCAAAACCCTTCTGTTCAATGCATCTGCTACCTTGTTGGCATGTCCACTAATATGTTTCAACACAAACGTATAACTTTGCAAGTATTCAACCCACTTTGCATGCTTGTGGTTCAGTTTGTGCTGCTGCATAACGTACTGCAAGGTAGAATTATCAGAAAACAAAAAAAAACTCATTACCCAACAATAGTGTCTCCAATGCTTCAATGCTTAGACAACAGAATAGAACTCCTTGTCATAAGATGAGTATTTATGCCTGCTTTCATTCAACTTTTCATTGAAATAAGCAACAGGTTTGTCTTCTTGGTTGAGTACGACACCAATGGCTATACCACTGGCATCACAACGAACTTGAAAAAGTTTGTTGAAGTTAGGTAGCCTCAAAATTGGCCTCTCAGTGATCTTCTTTTTCAACATCTGGAAGCTTTTTTCCGTAGCTTCAGTCCACTAAAAAGCTTGACTTTCCTTCTTGATTATATCCAACATAAGTGCGCATATTCCACTAAAGTCCCTTATAAACTTAAGATAAAAACTTGCCAACCCGTGAAAACTTCGAACTTCGAACAAACTCTTAGGGGATGGCCAACTAAGTATAGCCGCAACTTTTTATGGGTCCATTTTCAGCTCATTCTCTGCAATCGCAAAACCCAAATAGACCAACTCCTTCTGAAAGAAAGTGACTTTCTTCAGATTTATCAGCAATTTGTTTTGCTGAAATTTCTCCAAAATATATCGAACATGTCAAAAAGGCTCCTCCCTGGTTTTGCTGAAAATGAGTATATCGTCAAGATACACAATCAAAAAATTCCCAACGAACTCCAACATTTTGTTCATTAGGTGCATAAAAGTACTAGGTGCATTACTTAACCCAAATGACATCACTAGCCATTCATACGTGCCTTCATTAGACTTGAAAGCTGTTTTCTATTCATCCCCTTCATAGATTCTAATTTGGTGGATCCACTCTTCAAATGTATCTTCGAAAAATATGCTGCCCCGCTCAAACAGTCCATCATATCATCCATTCGTGACAATGAAAACCTATACCTGATCATAATCTTGTTTATTGCTCGCGAATCTGTGCACATCCGTTGTTCACCTCCTTTCTTGGTAGCAAGCACTGTCAGAACTGCATATGGGCTCAAGCTCTCTCGAATCAGTCCCTTATCTAGCAACTCCTGTACCTATTTTCCAATCTCCTCGCTGTCTTTGGGCTTCATCCAGTAAGTAGCTTTATTTGGTAGACTAGTTCCTGGGATGAAATCTATGTGATGACTGATACTCCGCTTTGGTGGCAATTTATCGGGTAAGTCGTCCACCACAATGTCGCTGAATTCCTGCAACATTTCCTGGATTTCTGCAGGTAAACCAGAAATTTCTGTGTGCAACAACACTTCTCTTGGTCTCCTCACAACAACATATTTCAGTTTGTCATATTCAATTTGCTTTAAAAATTGTTTTCCACCAACCAATAACACTTTTGTTCTGCTATTTTCTGCTGTTTCCTCCTCCTTAATGGGCACTAACATATGCTTGATTCCATCTTTAAGAAACTTGTAACAATTTGTCTTCCCACCATGAACAACTTTCTGGTCATACTACCACGGTCTTCCTAGTAGAATATGACACACATCCATGGGCATGATGTCACAAATAACTTTGCCATTATATCTGCCAATATGGAATTCCACATCACACTTCTTATCAACCAGCAGTTGGTGACTGATCCAGACTTAAGCAGGAACACAAAAAATTACAGAGATAACCATAAACACAGATATGCAGTGGAAATAATGCTTCATTTCATTAATGTAAAATACTGAAGTACGCTTACAAACAGTAATGGAAATAAACCAGCTAGGGTGATGGTAGCTTATCTCTGAGAAGAGATGTGGTGGCTACATGCTTCTGAACTATGTTACAATGAGGCTCGAAGGCCTATTTATTGTTGAGTAACAATGGAAAACCCTTAACATTCCAAAACCTAACCCTAGAAGATGAAACGCCAAACTGTGGGCCCCATTTGGGTAAATTGGTACATCGACTTCCCGAGGTCATAACTTTGGCATATGATCTCCGTCTGATGCGTACAATAGCTTGTTAGAAATATCTATCCAAGAACTACCACTTTTGGAAGGGCAACGTCAGTCCATGGACCCATTTTGCCCCCAGATTTCCCAAAAAATGTCATTTAAGGTCTCAAAACAACTATGGAAGTTCAGGACCTAAAAAACTACTAAAAATAGTAAGCTGTGCTACAATTAAGGAAACTGAAAATGCTAAGAGAAACAATGGTGGGGGTCCAGGTGGACTTGGCAGGTGGCCACCAATATCCACCTAGATCAGTGACCCTTCTATAACCACGACACCTTATAGGGGGTTGGATTCTTTAGTTGTTTTAGATCCAATTTTTCAACCATCTCTGTTGTAACCAGATTATCAGTGCTTCCACTGTCTATAATCAACTTGCATCATTTGCCATGTGACTTGCACACAGTCCGTAATAATGCCTTCCTTTGGGTTTGTTCAACTGTTTCCTTCGCTAGTTTCAACAATACCTTATTCAAGACTAAGGCCTCTCTTGTCTTTGGTGCATTTTCTACCTCCTGAGGTGGTGCCTCCACTTCTTCTGTCTGAGCAACATATGCTCCTCTTTGAGCAGCCTGTTCTCCTTCAGAACATTCAAAGGATCTTTACGCCCACTTGTGGCACTTTTAGCACTGGTAGAAAACTCCTCTGCCTCTGCCATTTCCCCTACCTCTCTGGTATGGCCTTCCTCCTCTAGTGTTGCCCTCCTTTTTTGCTGTCCCTAAAGTTTTAGAATTGCTGCCCTCTTCACTGTTATTGGCAGTCCTTCCTCTACCAAAGGATTGTCCTTTTCCTCTGCATGTTCCTCGTCCTCTCCTAGCATTCTGCTTTCTTGTGAGCTTCTCTTCTACCTTTAAGGTACTTTTATATGCTTCTTCTATGTTCCTCGGAGAAAGAATACTTATTTCATCCAATATTTCCATCCTTAGGCCATTCACAAACCTTGCTGTCTTTTCCAGGGTGTCTTCCGTGTAACCAGCTCTCAAATTCACACGGTAGAATTTTTCAGTATATTATTTCACCGTCATTCCTCTCTGCTTCAAATTCTGTACTTGTCAATGTAGAGCAATCTGGTAATATTTGTGTAGAAACCTGCCCTTCATCTTGGCGACCATTCTGGTCCAATTTTTAATTGGTAACTTGTTCAATCTTTTCCTTTCTTCTTGGAAACTGTCCCACCATAAGATTGCGTGTCCTTTTAGCTTGGTAGCAATGAATTTAACTCTCCTATCTTCGTTGAACTCCTTACATTCAAAATACTTATCCAACTCACTAATCCAATCCAACAGTACCTCTGTGGACAAACTTCCATCATAGTTCGGAATTTCAGGTTTTCGCTTACTGCTAGCCAACAAAACTGACCTTAATAATTTAATCTCAGTTCCTTCTTCCTTTGACCCATCCATTGTAACTACAACCTCTTCCTCATTTCCATCTCCTACTTTCGAATCCCTTCTCCTTCCTGCATCTACTGTCGCCAAACGGGCATTCAGGATCCTAATCTCTTCTCTCAACCCCTCATCTACTACTCTTCGAATAGCTCTGCCACGACCTCTTCTCCCACCTTCCATTTCAGTCAACTGAGCCAGCTATAATACCAAAATTGTTGGGACTAGCCCTCGTCCTTAGTCCGGACACAAGATTTTCTTAATTCGAATTATTAGTAAAATGATTTTGTAACTTTCAATGGTACTTGGATATTTTTTTGTGGTTAATGTATTAGTTACAGGTCTGCTGTGAGGGAGACACCTGTCTCTACCTCGGGCTCCGTTCTCTCACCTTCGCTGCGCTTGTAACCCTACCTCTTCACTTGGTCCATCATTTCTGTTGTTTTTCCATTTGCACTGAGAGGTCTTCTCTTTGGTTTCCACTTGAGGGTTTCATTGATGTTGCTCCGATGTCACTCAACTTGGCTTATTCGACCATGGCTTATTCGATAACAAAAATTTGCTGGTGCTCTGTCAATGTTAATGGCTACTTGTATTTGTTTGCCAGTCTGCTTGAAGGTTCTGGGCTTGCCTCTTCGTGTTCTGCGACTTTGTTCGAAGGTTTCTGTGGCACGGTGAAAGTTTACTTCCTCTTAACTGTAACTGTCTTCACTGTGTTTAGATTTCACTTGGTTACTGGTTCGATGGCTTTATTATTTAACTTGTCTCTGGTTGCTTGTACATCCAGGTTGCATCCATGAGGTGACCCAGTTCTCATCCTCAACACGCAGCTGTTCTAGGTATGCTTTCTTTTGTTTTTTTAGTGTATGCTACTCCTTTCCTTTTGGTTATGATAGTGGATGCTCTTTGTGAGTAGGGTCCCTTGTTGGTTCGCGGCCTGTTGTGGTCTCTCTTCCTGCAGTTCGTCGACCCTTTCTCTGATAAGTGGTAACCCTTACCCTACTTTCTTTACTCACCTGAGAGTTGTTGTATTCTGTTATTAATTCTCTATATGCAGTGGTTGCAGGTGAATGGTGAACGAGCAACTATGGCTTCGACTCCTCTTCTACTTCGCTAGACTGGGTAGGGTCTTTCCATGATTCTCCTGCTTATCACCTGTTGATGCAGCTATGTCTTGGTCTCAAAATTCGACCTCTCTATCGTTTAATTAGTCCCTTTGTAGAATATGGATAGGTTTCTTGATTGTCTTGTAATTTGGGGTTTTTACTGTGGATATATTTTAGGGTTTTGAACCCAGGTCCTTGGTCTACTAGTAATACGAACTGTTTTAACTTATGTTTATAATTTAATTTGCAAGGACTCTTGTAAATTATCTTTCAAAGTGTGTTTGAAATGAAAATATTAACATAATGAGTCCTGTAATACTTGGTCTTTGATGATGTCCCCGTGTTGGTAATTTTGGTGATGTTTAATATGAAACCCTCTGCTTGTTTACTTTGCTGTACACTCGATATTCTTCAGAACTGTAGGTGGTTATTTTTGAGGTTTTTTGGTTCTTCGATGGTTTCCTCTCTGTATGACAGCAACAATACTTCCATGCTCTTAGCCTCGTTGTCTTTGTTTGTTTCGATGTCTGCTAAAAGAGTTCAATTGCAAATGCTTTCTTTTGGTTGGAAATGCACTCAATATATTTTTGGAACAGGAAAGAATCTAACTAGTTGCAAATGGACTTCAGATGACTATGAAAATTATTTGTATATTCTCTATTGCTCTTCTGCTATGATAGAAAATAAATCTTACAAAGTTTTGTTCCTTGGCTTTTATATGATTTGTTGAACAGTTTTGAAAACTGTCAATAGTTACACGCGGTTACCATCAGGAACTGTTAAATTCCTATTTGTCTAAATTCTAGGATTAATTTAAAAGAAACTGAGTTTTTGTTTTTTTTCTTAAAAAAAAACTTTTTAACAGAAAAATGAAAAAGAATCTGTTGTCGTGTCCTAACTGCTAATAACTAAGGAAATAAAATAAAATAAAATAAAAAAACAACTTAGGTACAATGACCTATGAACCTGTTTAGCTTGCCAGACAAACACTCCCTCTTGTTCACCCCTGGTTGGATGCTCCTGCATCATAATCTTTGGTGAACTGCTTAATAATATTTCAATGCCACATTGTGAACCCAAGGTCATTTGGTCTATTGTGGTCTTGTCTTTAAGCTCCATAGTTCTCAAAATATCAAATTAAGGTCTCCACAAAGGATCTACTATTGCACATCTTTCATTTTGATAGAGGTCATGTTAGAACTATCTTATTGAAGCATCTCCCTGAAGATCTGGTCTTAACTCCTCCTATTGTTTGATGGTCAAAAGATTTGAAAATCCATAGAAGGTAGGGATGAAGAACAAAACTGTCAGTTCTACCTCATATTTACGTAGTTCATATCCAAATTTTAAATATAAATGGAGGTGCTTGAAAATATCTTGTTTGGTCTAAAATAAGGATGCAAATTAGAGTTCAATTAATGTCAACCCGGGAAGGTAAACTTAGAAGTACCACCTATAGGTCTCGAAAGATTTCTAATATGTCTGAGATCTATTGGTTCTCTTACAAGAACACATTCGACAAATCTCTTCCAATAACTAAACAAACTAGAGAGATTCCTAATTTGTTGGAGGTCTTAAGGTTCCCTTACAAGAACACATGAATTTGTAAGCTCTCTTCCAACAAGTAGAATATTTAACAAGAACTTAAAAGCTGAAATGAAATAAAAACATAAATTAAATTATAGCAAAAATAAGCATGCAAGTGAGGCCATGGGGCCCCTCCATAACTCCACAAGCACACCACTTCAAAGGAGACTCAAATGTGGAAGTAACAAAATCAAAGTATGATTCTTTATTTCAAAATCTCCATCATGATGTACAAACCAACTTTAAGATTACCAATGGAACTCTAAGATTACAAATGAAGATTCTAAGATTACAAATGAAGGATATTGTACTCCTATTTATAAAATGAGATGAGATAACAAACTCATAATGATGATCCACTAATCTCTCTTTAGTTCCATACATCTCTCAACCATCTAGACACATAACCCCCTTTTGTCCTTGATCTTCTCCATGAGATCATGATCTTCTCCATGAGGCTTATCTTATAAAATTCGAATTTGATCATTCAAGGCCACATAAAGGTGTCTTGGAAGCTTCCTTCGTACCTACACATGTCACAAAAACAATCCACTTTCCATATATGAAGTAAAATATATTATTTTCTAATATTTAGTCAGGAATTTCTCTTAAAGATGCTTGAAAATAAATAATATTTGAAAGATATAAATGAGACCCATTAATGATGAACAATAGGAAAAATGAAGTGACATGGTAGTGAATAATGAGTGATATAATGGAAGCATAGGTGAAATATGTATGGTAATAAGTGATATTTGTATGACATTTTGAAGCCCAACATACCCCCCAACTGAAGCTCTTGCATGTCCTCATGCAAGCTACTACAATGACTTATTTGATTTGATTCTTAGATGAGCTTCCTTTTACAAGATGTTTGGTTCTTGTGTAACAACCATCTTTCAATCATGGAATTTATTTTAACTTTGCACATCATTTGAAAACTTTTATTTTGCAAAGCATTTGCATCTTTGAATGATTGGTTCTTGTGTTATAATCATTATTTCCTTTGTTGAGATCTCTTTTTAATGATTGGTTCTTGCGTTACAATCATTATTTACTTTGTTGAGATTAATCATTTTTAATAAGTCATTTAATATGCTCATCATTTTGTAGTAGTTTTTATTGTGGGAAGACTATGTGGGTTAAGATGTAATATGAATGAGAGAAAGAAATGAAGTGTGCAATCCCCCCCCCCCCGCCTCGCCCCCGCCCTCAGCTGATGGTTTTTGGCAATTTTTAATGAGAGAGGGAATAGTGAAATAGTGGAATATTTTCCAAATATCATCATTTTAGCATCTAAAAAGAATTTCAAGATTGAAGGTTAGAAAACATTATACCTTAATTACCTAAAGAAGTGGATGAATCATGAATGTTCAGCTGCTGCAATTTTGGTCTGAAGCTTCTTCTGCAAGTTGTGGATGAAAGATGGATCTGTAGTGTTGTATCTGCTGCTGGATAGTCTGATGAATCTGATGAGTCTGCTGAATATGGTTGAAAATGTATAAGGCTTGGTAGGTATACAAAATATATAAGTTACATCCCCCCCCAGCCTTATTTATTGACTTGTCCTCAAGTCATGACAAATGGAAAAACAATGAAAGGAAGTCTGCTTCATCTGTTACAAAATACGGGTGTTCAAGTCTTCAACGCTTGATGGGACACATCTTACTATGTGAGTAAATGTGTCGATATCGAACATAGAAAGAAGTTGTTGACTTAGTGGCCATTAATGATTGCCCCTATACAACACAAGAGCTCCCACCATTAATTCCAATGGGAGTCAATACGCCTAACACATCTTTGTAGGAACAAATAAATTTGTTGTGGTTGAGTCCCCTACAAATCCAATGAACAAGGGATATTAATGTATTCCCATTGTTCATTGGCAAGAGTACTTGCCATTGAGGCATGCAAGCCTCTAGGTGTTTTTACAAATATAATTAGACTCTAGGACTTTGACTCAATGATATACGTAGAAGTAGGGTTTTATTGGTGGAAATGAAGGGGAATGGCAATGAAAAGGAAAAGGAAAATAAGCTTGTAAGGAATGTGTTAGAACCTAGATTTACCTCAGGCTGAAAAGGTAGGATCCAGGGCCAACATCAAACCACGCTCAGCCTGGTAGCTAGCCCTACCAGGTCAGGAGAGGGCTCTCTCCGAGTCAATCTCAACGAATTATGATCACTAAGGGCTTGAGATCAACTGATATAACAAATGATCTTAGGCTAGGTATAGGTACAAAGGAGTTTGATTGAATACAATGGTGATTTTGTGGGCTCTAAAGGAAAGGAAGATTTTAGGTGCAAGGAATGAGGCTCAGCCTTGCAGGGGTCTCAATGGGGCAAGGTAGGAAACTGAATTTGGCACTCTAAATCAAGTGAGATGGATGGATCAGACAGAGGAGGAGTTGAAGAGGGAAATAGAAGCCTTGGGTCCTCTCCAAACAGTGGAAAACATCAAAAACTAAAGCAAACTTCAAGTAGAGCACTGCAGTTTCAATGTATTCTACTTACACTCTTGTTTGATTTAGCTGAGAAGAATTAAAAGAGAAAATGATATACATAACACATGAATAAATTCACAAAGACATAAGAAATCAATGTACCAAAACAAATGCAACAGGGATCCTAAAGAGTACTGCAAACCCTGGTCTCAATTCCTTAGCCAAAAATTGATATGAGTGTACAATGAAGCTCCTTGCTTTCTCAAGAGTCCAACCATGCTAATGACTAAAAAAACACATAATATAGACAAAGCATAGCTCAACATAGCCTCTAGGGGTCGAGATCACATGTTTAGGAGCTGATCCAATTAATTCTAAACTAGGAACTAGAAATTAGGCAATGAAACAGCATGCCTCTAGAAACAGGGGAACTGGTTCATTCAGTTTCAAACAACTTTTTAACTGATGAATCTACCTAACCAAGTGAAAATTTGACATATTTACATCATGATCCATCAATGTACATGAAATTACATCACAATTTGACATTAAGAAAGTGAAAAATTCAAACTAGCCAAAACTGGGCGAAAAACAGAGCAAAACTTGGTCAAACTGGCAATTTTTCCTCTATGCGCCGTGCCTGATTCTCTATGTGCTGCACCTGATTCTCTATGTGCCGTGCCTATTTGGACCCACTTTTTGAGGCCTTCTCGATGCCCAAATTAACTCCAAGTGTGCTTGTTAGAAAGGTCTGCCTATATACTTTCCAACCTAAGCGGAATTTTTAAATTTGGCCTTCATTGGCCCTATCAAAAATCACATCTCCCAAGACTGCTTCCTGTGTGTCAAAATAGGGGCAGTAAGGTCATTTTTTGAGTGTTTTTGACCTTTTTGAGGGCTTAAAACCTGCTCAAATTTCTTGGCCATAGGTAGGCAAGCATAATTTTTCATGCCAAATAAAAAAATGCTGAGTTTTTTTGAATTTGGAGCCTCCTAACAAAAGCAAGCACCACGTGGCGCAGCGCATAGGGTAGAATTTCTAGTTTTTTGTGCCAAAATTTGTCAAAATACAAAGAATGCCCCAAATTTCTTGAAATTTGGGCTGAGCCTTCGCTATCAAGAGCTATGTTGGGGCAAGGAAGCCTCAACCAAAATCCGAAGTCGATCATGCTCCTTTTGCCTCTTTGAAGCCTTCTTCAATTTTGCCTTTAAACTCCTTATTCGCACCTTGCAAACCTTGTTCCTCGCCATGTAGTGAAAATACATGTGTGTCAGCAAGTTTTTCTCCTTGTTGGCCTTCTCCAATAATCTCTCTAAGTGGATATTGACTCTCTCGAGCCAAGACTCTTGATCGGCATTGATCTCTTACTCTAGTGAATTAAACTCCACCCTCCTTCTTTCGGCAGCTTGGCAGTTCTCCCTAATGTTTTGTAACTCCATGATTGTGTGCTGATCTTCAAGCTGATTATTCCTCTACTCCAAGTATTTTATGATCCACTTAGCCCTCTCCAAGTTGAGGGACAAGGCCTTGATGTCTATCTGCTGCTCTTGGATGATCTATTTGAGACTTGTGCTTTGCGGGCCCATGTCCGTATCATCATCCTCAATAAGAATAAAGTCCCGCTTACCTGAAGGCCCCTCATCCTACATTAGCCTCTTGCCTTTGTCCTAAACCTATGGTGCTGATGTCGGAAGTGAGGCCCCTTCCACACCAGGTGGAGATAACACTCGCTTTGCTGCTGCGAACAACTACCTGGTGCCCTTCTGATAAGTAATAAACACCGGCATACTAGTGACCTGTGTCTCATGACCCTCATGCTGATAAGAAGGTCCACCTATCTCATGCAAAGCCTCTGATGGTTCCCGAGGAGCTGTGAAAAACTCACGGGAGATGAAGTCCTCCCAAGTGATACCCTGTAAGCCAAGCTGATGGATGACGATAATCTTGATGAGAGAAAAATGGTAAATATTGTTGAACTACTACTAAGGAGTTTTGTGCTGCACTACAGTAGTCATCCTTTCGATATTTTAGCGCATGAAGTAAGGGATGTTCATCATCCATACCCTGGTAAAATGCATGAGCAGCCTGATATGATAAGCATTTAAATGGGAGAACCAACGCTCACAACTGAAATACTTCATGATCAATTTCATTAAAGGAGCATATTCATCTTTGAGGTACCGAAAAGGAAACACTCTCTTGAGCTGTCTCAAAAAGCCGGGCTTGATGTACGGTTCATAATGTTGCCGATCAATTTGCTGCCTCTTGTTCCATTGTTCTCCGATGTTGGGAATGCCGGTTGTTAGTGAAATGGATTCTGGTGTTAATGTGAAAGTGACACCAGATAGAGTAGCTTGGCCATCATGTAAATGCAACACAAATAAGTGGGCCAACTCATGGTGAAACTGAATGCTAGCAACCTTCCCACAAAACTCGTAGCAGGACTGGTGCTAAAAACAAAAGATGGCAAGAGGACAGGCTTGTAATTCAGCAAGGGTGGTTGGTTCTTGTCTAATATCTTTGCCACCTCTCTGAGGCCTCCTAGGTGCATGTACCTCTGTGGGTGAGTCACTTTGAGTCTCCTCTTCATAATCATATGAAGGATCAGATGCCATCACTGCTAGTAAATGAATTGTTTTGGAACTGCCTTGATAAAAAATAGGTGGACTGTGATGTGCTGAACTTTCTTGAGGATGTGTTTTGACTTTTTGCTACCAAGGGAAGGGTGATATAAAGGACTGTATGGGGAGGAAAAATAATGAGAGATTTAGGGACTGTTGGGGTAGGTTTTAGTTAGGGAAATGGGGACTTGGGGTATGATTTAGGAATTTTTAGTAAGGGTTAGGGTTTGAAAGTTTGCATTTGGGATTTTGGGAGAGGGAACTTGGGAGAGGGGATTAGTGAATTTAGGGGCAAGTGAATTAAGGGAATGGGGAATTCAAGGGAAAAATGAAATAAGGGAGTGATGAGATGAGGGGATACTTGGTAACAAAACAGTCAAGACAAAACCCTAGGCAACAGTTTTCTTTGGTAGGGTTTGATTTCTTCAAAAATTCATCATGCATCAACCACCATGAAACAAATAGCAATCTTGGATGAAAAACTATGGGAGAAGCTCAACCTACTTGTATTGGTGGCAATCCATGCGTTTTAGGCAATTTTGAAGCAAGTTTGGCAGTTTTCGGGCTTCCTGGCTATGTGTGCCGTGCAACATACCCAATTTGTCGCGCCTAGTATATGCGTTGCCCCTGTGTAAAAATGAACTAGAGTTTGATGCCCAGTGTGCCGCGTCGGCTGTATGCGTCGTGCCTCCTATCCAGAGCGCCGCGCCCAGTGACTTGGAGCAATTTTCACCCAACTTTCTTACTTGCTCACCAAAATCACTTTGCCTTGCTCAAGAGTGCAAATGAACTATGAAATTTGAAGAAATGACTTATAAACAAAGAGCTTTTAAATTTTTGGCTCATGAAACCTTCACTTCTTTTTAGCTTTGTGATGAACCAAATGACTTATGCTTTGTTTGTTTTGCAGGTGATTGGAGCTACTGGGGCTAAGGAAAGAAACTAGGGTTGCAGGGGAAGCATTACATATGGAGGAAATCAAATTACATAAATTTATACAATTAAAGTAAAAATACTCTGTTTTTCCTCAACAATGGAGTTTTGAGGAAAGAAATTGCTGAGAATTTGATGATATCTTTATTGATGTTGGAACCTCCTCATGTGCCTGCTGGGGGTTATTGGGTGCTTTGAAACATTTTTTGACAAAGACCCTAATGAAACCCTAAATGTACCTTTGCAATCTTAAAATAAAAAAGTGACTGTATATGCTTTTTAATGATCAAACATGAACCAACAGGTAAATGACAATGAGGGAAACTGTAGGAAAGCCACTACCATTAGATGATCCATGCGCCTAATGGAATGCAAATGACTAGGTGGGACACCTAAATATGAAGTGCAACAAGAGGATTTGATCTCTGACGGAGGGATGAAGATACCGACACTAATAGAATGGATGTAAGGAAATGCATGGTGTATGAACAAGAACTCTTGCTATGAAAAATGGATATGGAAATGTCATGCTTTATGGATTTACAATTGGTGGAATTCAAAATTTGTTTCAAAAAGGGAGGTGCAAGGTAGTGGTTGTGGAGTTGTTAGAATTTTTTATGAATTTAGTCTTTGGAAGACCAATTGTCGTCACAATGTAATCTCCTTAATGATCACTTGATTATCCTGTAACCTGTCAAAAAAACTTGGCAGAAAGAAAACATAAGTGTGTTTAAGAAGAAATGGCCATTTCCTTTATGATTCTTACACAAAAATTTCGTACCAAATAAAATCGATTAAGGACAATCAAAGTGTTTAAATTGACTCAATCATGATATTAATATCAATCCATTCATAAAGAATTAACCATGAAAAGTAAATTTACTCCCTGTTTTTGTCAGCTAACTTTTGTGCATGGCAAAAAGCTTGGCATTATAGATTTGTTGTGTCCTGTAGATGAGTACGTTATAAAAGCATACAACAATATGAAATTGCCAACTCTTAAGTAAGTTAATAAGCATTTAAATAATCCACCAAATGTTCTTTTAAATTAATGTCAAATCTGTGTAAGATTTCTTATGAAGACTTCGAAGTATTTTTCAAATGAAGAAGTAAAAATATCTACAATGAAAGTGCATTTTGAGAATGAATGATTTTCAAAAAAAAAAATTCTATAGTGTCTATTTTTTAAATTTTCTTGTGTGTGTGTGTTTTTTTTAAAATAACAAAAAAAAAAAAAAAAAAAACAAAAATTTTTTTAAATTTTATTTTATTATTATTATTTCTTTAATAAAGAAATAAATAAAATCAACAAAAATATATATATTTATTTATTTTCTAAGAGAAAAAAAAATTAAAGCTAACACTAACATGAAATTTTTTATTCTCTTGCAAACTCATCAACGTTCTAAAAAAATTGAATCTAGATTGACCAATGTTAACCACTAATTTATGCAATTTGAGCAATTCTGATTTATGCAGTCTCCACCTTGGTTCTATAGTGTCAAAATCAGAAAGAGGTGCAAAAAATGATTCAAAAGCATGAGTGCAACACTTGGTGCGTTTGCAAAATGCTTTGATAGCTTCACGATGTGTGTATTGGCTTTCTTGACTTTGGTTTGTATATGCTTATTTTGAGCTAGGCAACATGTGAAGGTGCAAATCGCTTAAATTGAGCCAATAAATCTGTATGCAAAATCACTCAAATCACTCAAAATTTGCTTCACTGCCAGCAAAACCCATAATTCTCTGCACATTAATTGTAAAAATTGTTTTTCTTCATGTAGTTACCAAGATAGGGTCCCGAAGAACCACAATTTCTTCTCAGACCATTAGGAATTCAAGATAACGATTTCTGCGTTATGTAATTCATTCTGTTTCAGAAAAAACCCATGTCTTCGTTTATCTAGATTTGTCCTGGTTTGATTACAAACCGCTTTTTAAAACTGATGTTTTAAAGGGGTTTCGTATGGATAGCTTGTGAGCACGAGGCTGAAAAGGACGCTGCATTTGATGTTGGTATCTAAATTTGATTGTCCTTTCCATTCCAAATTCATTTTTTAACTATCATTCTTGGCCATTTAACCATTATTATTCAACAATAATCCTTAGAAACTAAGTCATATGTTGTCATTTTCGTTATTTTGAGCTTGGGATTAATATTTGAAATTTTTATATTGAAATGACATTTTTCAGAAAAATCACAGGAAGTTGTAACAACCTGTGATTGCTTCATTGTTTGACACATTGCAGCACATGTGGGCAAATTTGAGGATTATGGGCATAAAGTACAATGTACAAGGATGGTGAAACAACTATTCATTTTCAATTTTGGAGAAAACAAGTGTCCAGTCAAAGTTGGTCAAACCCAGCCACTTCATCACTTTTTCCTGATTTTTGTGCACAAGATATTTTCCAATTTTAGATTTTTTGCATAAATGGAGGAACAGACCTAAATTCGACCTCCTTTGGATGTAATTAATAGAATATTGTTAGTATTAGATGGAGAAACAATAGTTTCTTTTGCTATAGAATTCACGATAAATAACCCATATGGGAAACCTATGTTTTAGAATGGTCTTTATGAACATATGAGAAGACAGCTTGTGTATCTTTGATTCCAGACTTAATACAAACTTCTTTAGCAATTTTATGTCTCAAGATTTAGTAGCTACACTCTTTTGAATCATTTCATTGTGTGCTTGTGGAGTGCTAAAGGGCCCTCACCACTTTGCTGGTACACTTTATCTTTACTCTGTTTTTCTCACTAGCTGCAAATTCGAATTTGGCAATTAGTTATTTCATGTTCAGAGTTAAAAGTTATGTTAGCAGAGTTATCAGTTAAGAGAGATTGAATTTGTTGTGAAGAGAGAGCCTTGTAAGAGGACTCAACTAATCTTGATCTTGAAATTGGTATTTATATGTTGTTGTCATACAATTTCCAGATTTGTTTGCTAGCTTTAGTTTTGAAGGATAGTTCTAGTTTTATTTCCAAAGTGACTTAAGATTGGAGTTTTAAAATTCGATTTTCAGTTTGGTAAATGATTCTTGTAAGAGATCTAACTGATATTGGTTTATAACACTACTCATCTTATTCATTGTGTGATTTAAATTGAAAATACTTTGGATTGTTTTGATTGTAAAAATTCTTTGAAGCAATATTCTTGTAAGGGAATGTAGGATTACAATCAATCATCAACACTCCGCTTTTGCAACTAGAATTTCATAGGATTTATTTAATTTATATTGATGTTTGAGTGATTAAAAAGGATTAAGGATCTTTTGTAGAAAACACTGTTAATTTAGTCCAATATGTAACCATTAGAATCTTAGAGCCTTCTAGATCTATATATTTTAGGTAAGCACCTCTAAGTGTACTTTCCTGGGTTGATAAAAGAATTAAGAGCTTAACTTGCCTTGGTAAGTTGGGAACAGTTGCTGGGGAGGTGCAACTGGAAAAACTAAAAAAAAATTAAAATCAACAAAACAACAAAATCATAGGATTAAATTTAAATTTCAGTCATGCTTATTTATGTCTAGGTTTAGGGAAGAAAAAGGCATATTTAAAAAAACCGCCCAATTGGTATTCAAAAGACAAATTTGATTAGAAATTCTAAAAAAACAAGTCCATAAACATAAATGAAGTTTCCAGAAAATTACAAGTTTTTGTAACTTCCTATAAAAGCTTAACGGTTTGACACGTTGCATGACAGATAAAAAAAATAGTTGGGTTTGTTCCTAAATGAATAAGGATGGTGAATGACCTATCCACTTTGGAATTCGAAGTCTACAGTGGCTGGTCAAACTCAATTATTTTAGTAGAAAGTCCATAATTTATGAGAAGATTTGTTATTTTTGAGATTTTCATGCCATAATTCATTTTTTCCAACCAGAGTCATTATCCATTCCTCACAATCCACATACACTTCATTACATTTTCACCAATCTTAACCCACCAATAAAAACAACGAAGCTAATTTACAAGCTTTTTGTTCTACTTTACATATTCATTGTCAGTTTCCTTTTTCCTACCCTTGCAAATAAAACCTTTCTTCATACACCATTGAGTCCATAGTCCTTAAGTCTAAATATTTTTCTAAAAACACCTAGAGGCTTGCATGCCTTAATGGCAAGTACTCTTGCCAATGAACAATGGGAGTACATTAATATCCCTTGTTCTTTGGATCTTGTAGGTGACTCGACCATGACAAATTTATTTGTACCTACAAAGATGTGTTATGCATCCTGACTCCCATTGGAGTCAATGGTGGGAGCTCTTGTGTTGGCTAGGGGCTTTCATTAATGGCCACTAAGTCAACAGCTTCTTGCTATGTTCGCCACCGACACATTTATTCACATAGTAAGATTTGTGCCATCGAGCGTTGAAGACTTGAAGACCCATATTTTGTAACAGATGAAGCAAAATTCCTTTCATTGTTTTTCCACTTGTCATGACTTGAGGACAAGTCAATAAATAAGGCTGGGGAGATGTAACTTCTATATTTTGTATACCTTCCAAGACTTATATATTTTCAGCCATATTCAGCAGATTCATCAGATTCATCAAACTATCCAACAGAAGATCCAGTAACAGATACGACAATACAGATCCATCTTTCATCCACAATTTGTATAAGAAGCTTCAGACCAGAATCGCAGTAGCTGAACATGCATGATTCATCCACTTCTTTAGGTAAGTAAGGTATGATGTTTTCTAACCTTTAATCTTGAAATTCTTTTTAGATGCTAAAATGATAATATTTTGAAAATATTCCACTATTTCACTATTCCCCTTCTCATTAAAAATTGCCAGAAACCATCAGTTGTGGGGGAATTGCACACTTCATTTCTTTCTCTCATTCATATTACACCTTAACCCAAATAGTCTTCCCACAATAAAAACTACTACAAAATGATGAGCATATTAAATTACTTCTTAAAAATGATTGATTTCAACGAAGGAAATAATGATTGTAACACAAGAACCAATCATTCAAAGCAAAAAAAAAAAGTTATCAAAAGATGTGCAAAGTTAAAATGAAGTCCATGATTGAAAGATGGTTGTTACACAAGAACCAAACATCTTGTAAAAGGAAGCTCATCTAAGACTCAAATCAAATTAGTCATTGTAGTAGATTGCATGAGGACATGCAAGAGCTTCAGTTGGGGGGTATGTTGGGCTTCAAAATGTCATACAAATATCACTCATTACCATACATTTATCACCCATGCTTCCATTATATCACTTATTATTCACTACCATGTCACTTCATTTTCCTTATTTTTCATCATTAATGGGTCTCATTTATATCTTCCAAATATTATTTATTTTCAAGCATTTTTAAGAGAAATTCTTGATTAAATATTATGAAATAATATATTTTACTTCATATATGGAAAGTGGATTGCTTTTGTGACATGTGTAGGTACAAAGGAAGCTTCCAATACACCTTTATGTGGCCTTGAATGATCAAATTCACATATGATAAGATACGCCTCATGGAGAAGATGAAGGACAAAAGGGGGTTATGTGTCTAGATGGTTGAGAGATGTATGGAACTAAATAGAGATTAGTGGATCATCATTATGAGTTTGTTCTCTCATCCCATTGTATAAATAGGAGTACAATCTCCTTCATTTGGAATCTTAGAATCTTCATTTGTAATTTTAGATTTCCATTTGTAATCTTTGTAATCTTAGAGTTGGTTTGTACATCAGGATGTAGATTTTGAAATAAAGAATCATACTTTGATTTTGTTGCTTCTACATTTGAGTCTCCTTTGAAGTGGTGTGCTTGTGGAGTTATGGAGGCCCCCCATGGCCTCACTTGCATGCTTATTTTAGGTATAATTTAATTTATATTTTTATTTCATTTCAACTTTTAATTTTTGTTAGATGTTTTAATATTGGAGGGGATCCTAAAATTCATGTGTTCTTGTAAGAGAACCATAGGATCTTGATGAATGTTAGATCTAGGTTTGTTTAGTTGTTGGAAGAAACCTTGACAAATGTGTTCTTGTAAGAGAACCAATAGATCTAAGACAAATTAGGAATCTCTCTAGTTTGTTTAGTTGTTGGAAGAGATCTTGACGAAAGCATTCTTGTAAGAGAACCAATAGATTTCAGACAAATTAGAAATCTTTCTAGACCTATAGGTGGCACTTCTAAGTTTACCTCGGCGGGTTGACATTAATTGAACTCTGATTTACATCCGCATTTTAGACCAAACATTTTGGCGCCGTTGTCCCGTCTTGTTTGATCCCAACTTACCAAGGAAAGTTAAGCTATTAATTCTTTTATCAACCCAGGAAAGTACCCTTAGAGGTGCTTACCTAAAATATATAGATCTAGAAGGCTCTAAGATTCTAATGGTTACCTAGTGGACTAAATTAACAGTGATTTCTACAAAAGATCCTTAATTATCCTTTTTAATCACCCAAACATCAATCTAAATGAAACAAATCCTATGAAATTCTAGTTGCAAAAGAAGAGTGATGATGATTGATTGTACTCCTACATTCCCTTACAAGAATATTGCTTCAAAGAATTTTTACAATCACAACAATCCAAAGAATTTTCAATTTAAATCACACAATGAATAAGATGAGTAGTGTTATAAAACAATATCAGTTAGATCTCTTACAAGAATCATTTACCAAACTGAAAATTGAATTTTAAAACTCCAATCTTAAATCACTTTGGAAATAAAATTAGAACTATCCTTCAAAACTAAAGCTAGCAAACAAATCTGGAAATTGTATGACAACAACATATAAATACCAATTTCAAGATCAAGATTAGTTGAGTCCTCTTACAAGGCTCTCTCTTCACAACAAATTCAATCTCTCTTAACTGATAACTCTGCTAACATAACTTTTAACTTTGAACATGAAATAACTAATTGCCAAATTCGAATTTGCAGCTAGTGAGAAAAACAAAGTAAAGATAAAGTGTACCAGCAAAGTGGTGAGGGCCCTTTAGCACTCCACAAGCACACTATGAAATGATTCAAAAGAGTGTAGCTACTAAATCTTGAGACATAAAATTGCTGAAGAAGTTTGTATTAAGTCTGGAATCAAAGATACACAAACTGTCTTCTCATATGTTCATAAAGACCATTCTAAAACATAGTTTTCCCATATGGGTTATTTATCGTGAATTCTATAACAAAAGCAACTATTGTTTCTCCATCTATTACTAACAATATTCTATTAATTACATCCCAAGGAGGTCGAATTTAGGTCTGTTCCTCCATTTATGCAAAAATTCTAAAACTGGAAAATATCTCGTGCACAAAAATCAGGAAAAAGTGATGAAGTGGCCGGGTTTGACGAAATTTTACTGGACACTTGTTTTCTCCAAAACTGAAAATGAATAGTTGTTTCACCATCCTTGTACATTGTAATTTATGCCCATAATCATAAAATTTTCCCACATGTGCTGTAATGTGTCAAACAATGAAGCAATCGCAGGTTGTTACAACTTCCTGTGATTTTTCTGAAAAATGTCATTTAAATATAAAAATTTCAAATATTAATCCCAAGCTCAAAATAATGAAAATGACAACATATGAATTAGTATTTAAGGATTATTGTTGAATAATAAAGGTTAAATGGCCAAGAATGATAGTTCAAATATGAATTTGGAATGGAAAGGACAGTGAAATTTAGATACCAACATCCTCTCGAACCTAAGAATTTGCATGTCCTCATGCAAACAAGTCCTAACTTGTCAAGTGTTGTATTCTGCTATTGCCTCTACCTCTGCTGCTTCAAGTAGAACATTTATCTTCATTTGTGCTTCATATTCTGTTTTCAGGATTTGATACTTGGTCTTAATTTCTTTCTTCTGTTTGTAAAGTTTGTAGGCCTTTCTACAAATTTGTATTTTATAGGTTGAGAGTTTCTTAACTTTCTTCTTTAGTTTTTCATTCTATGCTTGAAGCTTTTTTCTTTGTATTTTAAGTGACTCATTTTATGCTTTTATTACTCTTTCTAACACTTCTGATTCCTTAAGCTCTTGTTGTAACTTCTCAACCTTTTTCTCCAATCTTCTTTCTTTTTACCTGAAACCTGTTGTTCATGTTGCTCTTTTTCCTTGTCTTTATCTTCCAGTCCTTGTACATAGTCATATTGTGCTTATTGTAGGACATCATCTTCCTCCAAAACTTTCCTTTGTTGGCTAAACTTTCTTTTCCTGGATTTTCTTGTGTAAGTAGTAAAACTTTTGTCTTGGTTGGCTCTTTCAGCATCTTCCCTCACCATCCTTCTTTTCCTGACACTACTGGTGGATGGAATAGAATTGCTTTGTCTAAATTCTGAAAAATTTTCCTCTATGGCATCTACATCAATCACTGGTTCTGCATGTTGCTAGTCCTGTAAATTCTGTTGTTCCTCTTGTGGCTCTTTCTATTCCTCATCAGTGACAAATTCATTAGTTATCAAGAATCTTTCCCATGTTATACCTATCTTTTGTAATTCAACTTCAATCAGAATTTTTATCAAGCCAAAATGGTGTAAACTTGTATCCTTGTTCTTCCTTTGCTTTTGCATAGTCTTAGACATTTTTGTTAGGCTTTGTAAAAGAAAATAGGGCAAGCTTATAGTACAATCTCCTCTCAGATGCATCAACAACTTAATATGATAGAGGAATACAACATAGAATCTACTTTCACAAGTTATAAATTTTTGAATTATATAAACCATCTCATCCCATGGATGGATTAACTAGCTTCTAAGAATCATTGATTTCCAATCAATTGTTGATAATCTTGACCTGGATATAAAAGGTTCCCATGTTTTCTCTTAAAATTGTTTGGTTTTAAAGTATTTTTCCCCTTCTGGGCTTATACCAATTGCTTGAGCAATGGTGTCCTCCGAGACCCTAAATGACAGGTTGCCTACAACTGCCCTCTCCCCATTAAATGAAGAAGCAAACTCTTTTGTTGTTTGCTTGTTATGCCCACTGTGTTTTAATAAAAATGACAGCCAACGTTTTGCCTTAAGTATATCTACACAGTCTTTATGATATATAGAAGGGTCAAACTGTAATGGTTCTGCCCGCTTTGCCATGAGAGGAAAGGAAAGACTATATCCTATTACCCTGTATTTGAGAGGAATTGACAATTTGTAATGGATTCTACTATAGTAAAGAAAATTTACTGCAATCCTTCATGCTGTAAAAAAAAATTACCAGAGTGTAAATCAACTACCTGGGATTGATTTTTATGCGTAACTCTTGGAGGATGCTGCCAATAAATCTGAAATCTCCCTGAATTTGATTCTAGTGGGTGTCATGCTGTCTTACTCGTATGTTGACAGTGTTATTGTCAACATACGCATAGAACACTATTTTCTTATAAAATCAACTTATAACCTTCAGGACAAGAGTTTTCCATAGGGAATGCATTTTCTTTCTTCATTCATGACCTATTTATGAACTAAACCCTCAATTTCTCCACACAACCTTTCTCAAGGGTTTTTAATGATGTATTCGGAATCCTAGTAGTGGTGAAATGACTTACACACAGATGTTTATGATGTTTCCAAATTCCTGGTAGCGTAAATTGCTATGATAGCTGTGGAGTCCTGACAACATAAATAGCTATGATAGCCGTGGAGTCCTGGCAGCATAAATAACTATGATAACTGTGGAGTCTTGGTAGCGTAAATGGCTATGATGGCTCACACTCAAATGTTAATGATAACCTTTAGTGTCCTGATATGTGGCCCATTATATAGCTTTCAGGTTATAAGAGTATTAATTATGATGACTTGCTGATTGGAATGTTAAACATTTCTAATGATCACTTACCCTTAGTCGTTTCTTGCTTTAAAAACGAAATTTGTAGGTTGAAAACCATACAAATTTCATAAATTCTTCATGACCTGCGTTGTGGCTTATAAATCCTCTGTTTTATGACGCAATTGCTACTTTCAAAAATCCTCTGTTTTCATTCTTAGTTTGGATAGGTCTGTTGGTATCCATGACTATAGGTCAATTAAAATTGTATATACAGGATTAAGGAATATATACAAGGTAAAATTGTATGTTCAAAAATAGGAAATGGTTATAGTTACAGGATATAGGTAGAAGGGTAGGACTATAGGATAAAAGAATGAATGATATAGGATAGGCTAGGTATTTAGAAACTAAAATCAATAATTATCACAATTCATCATCTAAAAGTTGAAATTAATAAAAGAAATTGAAATAATTCAAATCACAATTCTTACAGCCTTTTAATATCTCTGTGTTGGAGCTGGCTGCTATTGTTTGATATGGTTAGGAAAAATGTAATGGTGTCCATAAAATGTTTGTTTTCTTAAATTCCAGTCTTTCTTTGCAATATTCTTCATATTGAACGTAAGCTTTTTTTTCTGTCTTCTTCTTTGCGATCTTCTTCATATTGAATGTAATCTTTCTTGTTGTCGATGTAATTTTCCTTTGAACAGATCCCATTATAAAAATGTCCTCAAAAAAAATCCTTTACCTTAAAATGATAACAATTTCCTTTTGAATAGGTCCTTCCTGAGAAGTTATAATTACAGGTCCCTTGCTTAGAAATGAATGATAATAGGTCCCTTCTGAAAAATGAATGATAACAGGTCCCTTTTGAAAAATGAATGATACAGGCCCCTTTTGAAGAATGAATGATACAAGTCTCTTTGAAGAATGAATGATACAGGTCCCTTATGAAAAATGAATGATAAGCTTTTTCTTAGGACTTGCTAAAAATGAAGACAAACCTTTTTCTCTGCTGGCGATAGATAAACTTTGTAGGAAAATAGGACAACATGAACAAGTTGGTTTGTACATCATGATGGAGATTTTGAAATAAAGAATCATACTTTGATTTTGTTACTTCCACATTTGAGTCTCCTTTGAAGTGGTATGCTTGTGGAGTTATGGAAGGCCCCCTGGCCTCACTTGCACACCACTTCAAAGGAGACTCAAATGTGGAAGTAACAAAATCAAAGTATGATTCTTTGTTTCAAAATATCCATCATGATGTACAAACCAACTTTAAATTACAAATGGAACTCTAAGATTACAAATGAAGATTCTAAGATTACAAATGAAGGAGATTGTACTCCTATTTATATAATGGGATGAGATAACAAACTCATAATGATGATCCACTAATCTCTCTTTAGCTCCATACATCTCTCAACCATCTAGACACATAACCCCCTTTTGTCCTTGTTGAAGAGGTAAATCCCTTCTGCGGACAAAGGTGATCCCTACTAGCCCAGACCGGGTCTAGCAACAATCATCAAACACTATACCACAAGTTCCTAATTGCAAATAAACAGACCAACGATGAAGGCCTACCTGGATTCCAACGCTATTATTTGTAGGAGAGGTGGTGCTCTCGTTCCTCTGCTCTAGCAGATCACAATCCTCACGATCTTCGTGAATGGACACCTGCACATACAAGAAACAATCCAAACGCAAGCATAAAATACAGTATACGCAACTATATGTCAGTCAGAAAATACATAACTCATCATCATCATAAATAATAACAAGAGTGGAACCATAACCAATAGTCGTTCATTAATAATCAATCAAAGGAGAGTACAACCAATGTTCTGACGCTGGATTCTCCTTTAGCGGGTCGTCAGCAGAACATGTCTCGCAAAGCCTGTCGAGAATAAGGACAAGCCTCTCTCTTTGGATCTTGGACAATAGTCTCCTTGCTTGGATTTGGCCTTAAGGGAATCAAGAAGGCTCTTGCAACATGAAGCACTTGGGAATTTGGGAATTCTGAAACTCTGGAACTCTGGAACTAGCTTGCAAAGGAAATGGGCAAGCTTTTATAGATGGAGGAAGGGGAGTTGGGATCATAACCAATAATCATGGGATTGACCATATCATCAAGGAAGCTTCCATGAGAGGTGGCAAATCACTTCCTCTCTAGGAAATGCGTAGCCAAACCACCTAGCTCAAGATAGATAGCAGTCCAGGAATTTGTTAGGACGAAACTTTTGCCGTTTATTTGTTAAAAAATACCTCTTAATATGGTTGGCACGAGTGTGACTTTATGACAGAGCACCAATTGGCGCGCCCTCTTTGGAGGATTTGCCCCCTTGGCGCGAGGGCTGAACAATGGAACTGCGCCAATGGAAAAAGAGCTATTTTTAGGGTTTTTCAGCAGGAGATGTCTTCAGGGCAAACAAAGCTCATGTTCGAAGGAATGCAATGTAAGTGGTTTTAGGCCATGTCACTTCTCATAGATCCTGGAATGAGTCCTCCAAGATACGGGAAAGGGGTAGCAGGGACGGTGACCAATTGCTATGTAATAGATGCCCCCTAAAGCATGATGTTAGGCCCCTATACTACTAGCGTAACCCCTTATTGTTATTAGTACAACCCCCTTATTATATTGATGTACCCATGTAGTGCCCATATTGTCACTATTGTGCCCCATAGAAGCCCACCATTGTTATTATTGTGCCCTTACA
>APFE031067125.1:107693-130971 GCA_000404065.3 Pinus taeda
AGCCGACACTCTTTCCGACCAATAGTTAGTCTGGAACCGGCTTGGCATAGCCAGGCTAAGAAGGAGGAGGGCAGACAAGAGAAGAATCTAAGTCAATCTCATTGTCGACAGGAAGAGGGTCTAAAGAGAGCCTGTGATAACCAACGGGAAGTTGGGATGAAGATGTTGTAAGACTTTCCAAAACAGCGGAAGCTTTATCCATGAGTAGACAAAGGTGAAGGGGATGGATGCCTTCACATAGCCTACAGGGGAATCGAATCTTCCCTTTCTTCTTACTGTTTCCAGTTGATAGGGTAGCATCGTCATGAGCTTTAGAGGATGATGAGGGACGAGCCGAATCATGAGACCATACTTCTAAGATCCTAGGAATGCTAGGACAATCACGAAGAAGATGGTCATCCTTGCACAATTTACAAGGAAACTTAACCTTCCGCAGAAGAACAGAAGGTGTTCCGACCTGGGACGTACTCGGGGCAGTAGCTACACTTTTATCCTCTCGCTTATGAGACTTCTTCGTCTTCGTCTTCTTCTTCTTCTTCTTAGCCACCTGGTTACTTGAATCCAGACTTTCACCAGGCGAAGTAGAAGATGAGGACGTAGAAACAGGCACAGAAGGGGAGAGGTCCACCTTGGAATCAACATGATGTTGTTCGGGTGGAGGAATTGATTGACCAGTAGTTGAGACATTAGAGACCACAGAGGTTGAGAACAACCAAACATGCAACCCAACAGTTAACCTAGGAAGGGACAACGTTGCCATGTAAGGAGCACCAACATTCCCAAAAGGAGGAAAATGACCAGGATTCCCGTCAAAGGGGATTCCTGGGTTGGTGAACTCAGGAAAAGTTGCCATCAAAAACTAAAAATCCCATACGGGGTCGAAAAAGAGTCAAGACACACAATCAAATGGCCAACAAGCAGAATCTAACAGGGCGTGTGATCGTGGGTGATTTAATTTTTACCACATTGAAATTAAGAAACTTCACCGTTTCATGTTTTAAGAGTCAAGAAATAGATAAAAGGTGACTCTATCACTTTCAGATTTGAAACAAGCGTGAAAAGGACAAGCGCTTGGTGATCCTTTCAAATTTAGGGAGTCAGAAAAGATCAAATGATTCCTCAGGGATACTAGGCAAAGAGGGTGTACCAAATAACCATGAATTGCAATATACACCTTGGTTTTAGAAATGAAAGAGAAATCAACCAAGGACTTTTCGTTCGTGCAGGCAATCTCCCCGAATGCTGTGTTTGGTGTATCACGGGTATAGGGTAGTAGACTCAGCTTCCTATGGATAAAGGATGATAACCTAGTGGGGTCTCCCCATATACTCGACAGTACGTGGGAGCACAATTCTGTAATAGACCACTATTGAGTCACAAAAGGAGGAATCACCCAACCTTGAGTGGAAACAAAAGTGACTAGGTTTAACGACGTCGGAGCACGTCTCTAGCCTAGACCTCTAAATATGTTCCGTTAAATTCCAATGCTGCCTTAGTGTAAATTGAGTAGATTTTAACGTTTATCTTCAATTACGTTTTAGTTTTCAGGCCCTAGCGAATGTAGTATCTCAAAATCACCTAAATTCAAGCTATATGCCACAATATATCATTTTATTTGATGAATGCTAACTATAAGAGAGTTGAGAGCTTTCAAACAAACAAAAATGATTAGAAAAAAACCAACGATATCTCTAATGCAGCTAATGGAAATAAAAAAGCTTTTCTTCAAAGTCACTAATCACTAATAACAACGAAAAGCTCTAATTCACATTAACTAATGAAAAGAAAAAGAGATTTTTTTTTTCAATGTTAAGGGCAAGATGCACTAAACAAACTGCAAAACTAATGAAAAGAGATAAATTTGGAGAATGATAGTAAGAGAGCAAGAACAAGCAAATTTCACTCAATGCAAGCACAATCAGATCCCTAAATTGACAAAGTAGTCCTTCAAAACCAAGAAAAATCCCAAAGACACAAATGAGCCGTGTAATCTAGGCCCAAAGCGAAACAAAGCGGAATTCAAGTGAAAAAGAGATTAGTCACTCAAACAACGCAATAAAATGATCAACAACTACTAAACGAATGTAGGGGAGCAATCAGAAAGTTGACTGGACCAATAAAAGACCAACAATTCCTAAGGAGAGCTCGACACACAAAGCCATTAGATGCCCTAGGGCTAAAAACGTGAAATCGATGGAAAATGGAAAACAACCAAAGGATGAAGGTTAAAACTAGTCAAATAGGACTCAAACACACTCAAGCAGTCGAGAAAATGTAACAAAAATCAAAGACCAGGCTTATAAGGCTTAAAATCAAGCAAACCCTAGTAGTCCTAGGCCTAGCGCGACTGTCAGGCTGAAACTAGCGCCTTTTAAGGATTGGCGCGAGTGATATATTGACAACTAGCGCCAATTGGCGTGACTGTTACGTGAAAAAACACGCGAGTCAAGTTTGTTGTGACAAAATGAAAAATAAGCAACCCAAAACCAGACCAATGATAACCAGGCAAACCAAGAAGCAAAAACAGAAAAAGAACCCAGCCCAAAAGACTAACCAAGCAAGAAAAAATCAAGAAACAACCAAAAAGGAAAGACAAGCGCCCCAGTGGAGTCGCCAAATTGTTGAAGAGGTAAATTACCTCTGCGGATAGAGGCGATCCCTACTAGCCCAGACCGGGTCTAGCAACAATCGTCAAACGATATAGCGCAAGTTCATAATTGCAAATAAACAGACCAGCGATGAAGGCCTACCTGGATTCCAACACTATTGTTTGTAGGAGAGGTGGTGCTCTAGTTCCTCTGCTCCGGTAGATCACAATCCTCACAATCTCCATGAATGGACACCTGCACATACAAGAAACAATCCAAAAGCAAGCATAAAATCCAGTATACGCAACTATATGTCAGTCAGAAAATACATAACTCATCATCATCATAAATAATAACAAGAGTGGAACCATAACCAATAGTCATTCATTAATAATCAATCAAAGGAGAGTACAACTAATGTTTTGACGCTGGATTCTCCTTTGGCGGGTCGTTAGCAGAACATCTCTCGCAAAGCCTATCAGGAATAAGTACAAGCCTCTCTCTTTGGATCTTGGACAATAGTCTCCTTGCTTGGATTTGGCCTTAAGGGAATCAGGAAGGCTCTTGCAGCATGAAGCTCTTGGGAATTTGGGAATTCTGAAACTCTAGAACTCTGGAACTAGCTTGCAAAGGAAATGGGCAAGCTTTTATAGATGGAGGAAGGGGAGTTGGGATCATAACCAATAATCATGGGATTAGCCATATCATCAAGGAAGCTTCCATGAGAGGTGGCAAACCACTTCCTTTCTATGGAAATCTGTAGCCAAACCACCCAACTCAAGATAGATAGTAGTCTAGGAATTTGTTAGGACGAAACTTTCACCGTTTATTTGTTAAAAAACACCTGTTAATATGGTTGGCACAGGTGTGACTTTATGAAAGAGTGCCAATTGGTGCACCCTCTTTGGAGGATTTGCCCCCTTGGCGCGAGGGCTAAACTATGGAACCGCGCCAATCGAAAAAGAGCTATTTCTAGGGTTTTTTAGCAGGAGATGTCTTCAAGGAAAAATAAGCTCATGTTCATAGGAATGCAATGTATGTGTTTTTAGGCCATGTCACTTCTCATAGGTCTCAGAATCAGTCCTCCAAGGTACGGGATATGGGTAGCAGGGATGGTGACAAATTGCTGTGTAACAGTCCTTGATCTTCTCCATGAGATCATGATCTTCTCCATGAGGCTTATCTTATCAAATTCGAATTTGATCATTCAAGGCCACATAAAGGTGTCTTGGAAGCTTCCTTTGTACCTACACATGTCACAAAAGCAATCCACTTTCCATATATGAAGTAAAATATATTATTTTGTAATATTTAATCAAGAATTTCTCTTAAAAACTCTTGAAACAAAATAATATTTGGAAGATATAAATGAGACCCATTAATGATGAATAATAGAGAAATTGATATAATGGAAGCATAGGTGAAAAATATATGGTAATGAGTGATATTTGTATGGCATTTTGAAGCCCAACTTATCGGCTATCTATATCCACAAATATGCCACTTCCATTTCAACTGTCGATTTTCTATTTATAATATCTTGCCCGGAAATCTCTAACAAACCCTCAAATCTTGAGGTGAATATTTCATTGTTGATTTTCCATCATGAAAATTGAGATTTGGTTTGTAACTCTGTCCTTATTTTGGTTTGTAATCCTTGTTGACTTCAGTCTAATCTATCATTTAGATTGCACTCTTTATCTAAAATACAAGTCTGAGTACTGCATAAAAATAGGAGAAATCTAGACCAGAAATAGCCAAGAAGCACATGCTTACAGAGCAAAGGAATTCAGGAGGAAAACAAATAAATATTTTTTTTAGATCTATATCATACTATCATCATTATTAAACTTATCAAGAGCATTGGAAACATTGAAACGAACAACTCCCTACAAAATAGATGCAACAAAGTTACCTCTTTATAATCATATTATAAAGCTGCAAATGCTAGTGCATCCATACTATCATGGAAATTTAGACTACCATCACTACCTTTACATTAAGCATAGCAATAGGTTTATTCATAGAACTATGTTCTGAATATCGACTTTATTCATTCCAGCACATTAACTTTTTATTTGCATTTGATTCCAAAACCTAAATAGTTGGTGCTCTATGTTGGAGGATTTTGGCATTCACCTTGATATTTAAATGTTTGGTTTGGTGTTCAAATGGTTGCATTGACATTTTTCACATAAATGCTGACATAATTATCAACACCATGTGTAATATAATGAAGCCTTTAACTATGTTATGGCACTCTTTATCATTTTAGCTTTGACACTGGGAAATTTGGGGTCATTTGTAAACATTCAAATGCATTAAGGTGATCTAGAAATTAAATTCTCATCACATACCTCAAGGAAGAATGTCAAATATATTCTTTCCTCTAGGTAGTCCTGCCATTTATTAGCATAAGGCAAAGAAATTGGATATGCTCATAAAAAATAATAATTTGTAGTTTAGGAAAGATCCACATCAAAGATATTGAGAGATCCCCACATTGAGACACTTAACTCAAGGAAGTCCAAGTGTTTATATGAACACAAAAACAATTTGAAAATGGAAATAAAATTCATATTGCCACTTAGGTAGAAGGAAACGAGAAAACAGAGAAGGGAAAGAAGGGGAAACAATTACTGATAGATAAGGTGGAAGAGTATGATGCTACAAAATGTAAGGAGATTTATTTCAATAGTGAGAAACCATGTCAAGAGATGAGTACTATAGCTATTGAGGATTTCAATACTATGAGTGATATGTAGGAAGTAAATGTAGGGATGTTGGATATGAATGAATGTGGAGGAGTAATAAGCAATACAAACTCAGGGATTTCTACAAAATTAGATAACTCAAACAACAAGATTGAAATTTAAAAAAAAAATGAAGGATAGAGTAAAGCATAGAGGGGGTATCCCACAGGCAACAATGTTTCCATGTTCAAGGAAATATGACAATAATATCAATATTAGTCTAGGGTGGAGTAATATTCATTTCGAGTCTAATTTAAAAACTGAAGTGGAATATGAAATGAAAGGTTTAGTGGAGGATAACATGAAAGGAAAGTTTCAACATTTCTTTGGAAGCACAAAAATTGAAATTGATGAACCATTGGTTCCTTTCCTGGCTAGTTGTTCAATGATAAAGAAGAAATTTGAGATCCATGATGATATGATATCTGAATTGAGGATCAATGACAATGGCTTGAATTTTAGTGGCACTATAGAAGAGGATAACTCAGTTCTTAAAATTTTATAGATGGAAATGGATCATACTTTATATGGAGATGGAAATAATCCGAGTCTTAGCCCAAAGAAGACTAATATTCATTGCAAGCCTATTTTAACAGATATTGTGGAGGATGGAGAGATAGGTTTAGTAGATAATAACTTTAAATAAAGGCTTCAATGAACTTTTTCACACATAGAAAATGAAATTGATAAACCCTCAATTCCTATCTTAGTTAGATGTTCAATGATAGAGAAGAAATCTCAAGTCCATCGAGATTTGATATTTGAGCTTAGGATCAATGAGGATTGCCTAAACTTTATTGGCATATTAGAAGAGGAAAAGTTAGTTCCCAAGAATCTTTGTTACAAATGGAGTAGACTTCATATTAGGATGAGAAAATTTTTAATCTTAGTCCAGAGGAGTAATATTTGTTATGGGCATGTTGTAACAGCTAAAGTGGACTCCACAAAGAAGGATTTAGTGGAAAATAACATCATAGAAAGATTTCAACATGATTCTAGAAGCACAATAGCTGAAATTGGTGAATCCTCAGTTCCTATATTGGGTAGATGTTCAACAATAGAGAAAAAAATGGAGGTCCATGAAGATATGATATCTGATTTAAGGATCAATTAAGATAGCTTGAATTTCCATGTGATTATAAAAGAGGAAAACTCAAATTTGAAGGGCCTCTTTAAAGAAATGGAACATATTTCACATGGGGATGAAAATAGTCTCAATCTTAGTACAAAGAACACTGATATTAACTGTAATCCTCTTCCGGTCCATGAAGATTTCATATTTGATTTAAGGATAAACAGAGATGGCCTGAATTCCCATGGCATTTTGAAAGAGGAAAACTCAAATTTTAAGGCTCTTTCAAAAGAAATGTGGCATATTTCACATGGCGATGAAAATAATCTCGATATTAGTTTAGAGAGGACTAATATTGCTCATAAGCCTATTTCGGTCCACGAAGATCTCATATATGATTTAAGGATTAATGTAGATGGCCTGAATTTCCATGGCATTATAAAAGATGAAAATTTAGATTCTGAGATTCTTTTGGAAGAAATGGAGCAGATGTCATGTGAGGATGAAAATGATCTCAATCATAGTCTAGAGAGGACTAATATTTATAGTGAGCTTATTTTGGTCCATGAGGATCAGATATCTTATTTAAGGATCAATAATGCTTATAAGCCTATTTTGGTCCATGAATATATCATATCTGATTTAAGGATTAATGTAGATGGCCTAGATTTCCATGGCATTGTAAAAGAGGAAACTTCAGATTCTAAGAATCTTTTGGAAGAAATGGGGTAGATGTAATGTGAGGATGAAAATGATCTCAATCATTGTCCAAAGATGACTAATATTGATAGAGAGCCTATTTTAGTCCATGAGGATATGATATATGATTTAATGATTAATATTTCTCATAAGCCTATTTCAATACATGAAGATCTCATATCCGATTTAAGGATTAATTCAGATGACTTGAATTTCCATGGCATTATAAAAGAGGAAAATTCAGATTCTAAGAATGTTTTGGAATAAATGGAGAAGATGTCACGTGTGGATGAAAATAATATCAATCATAGTCTAGAAAGGACTAATATTGATAGTGAATGTATTTGGGTCCATGAGGATCTGATATATGATTTAAGTATCAATGCAGATGACTTGAATTCCCATGACATTATAAAAAAAGAAAATTTAGATTATAGTAATCTTTGGAAAGAAATAGATAATATGTCACATGGGGATGAAAATTATTTCAATCTTAGTCGAGAGAGGACTAACACTAAAGTCCTATCAAGTGGCATGCTTATGCTTATGCAGATGTGCAATAGAGTAGGCAACAATAATTGAGGCCAAGTGTACGTCCTATGCAAGTTTGGTGGACTAGATACCCCCCACTCATGACTTGTAAGCCAAAAGTCATTGAAATGAATAGTGTTAATGTTTCCCATGTAATGATAAATTTTGGAGCATTAGCCTCTTTATGACAATAACAAGGTAATTCATTTTTTTAAATAAGTACCCTACTAGACTTATATGTAACCCTCATCATTGTTAGAATATTTTCAAAAGAACAGATATCTTACATTTTCAATTAGAAAGTATGCAGTTAGGATATAAATATTGCAACTTGATTTTTCATGTAAATCATTTGCTACAGGTAGCATGGAAAAAAGATCTAGTTCCTATGACAAACTACGAAACTAGATTGCAAACTTTTGCATTTGATTATTTCTACCACTTTTTTAGTGTTTGTTGCATAACATCATTTACCATACATAGATTAGATTGTTTACTTGTGAAATTCCATTTTGCCTCAAAATTCAATTTCTCATATATTCTATTTGAATGTTTTCCCAAGAGATGATGTTGTTTCAATATTATAAAAATGAATTATTATATTTTTATGTCTTCATAGTTTCCCATTACCATTGTTAAACAAGTTTTTTTTGTGAAATGCCATTTTTCCTCAAAATTTATTGTTTGATATATGTTCTTTCACTGTTTACTCAACAATTATTTTGCAAAGTTCAATTCTATTTTCTATGAAAAAGTGAATTTATATAAAGCATATATCATTGAAGCAATTTGGGTACAAATGAGTACACATAATGATGAAAGGAAAATGTAAATACTTGTCTCTAAAATCTTTGAAACAATAAAATATTGCATAGAATGTATATTGGATATTTAATTGATGTTTATTTTTATGGGGTATGATGAAATCCTTTTTGATCCATGTGTACTTTTGAACTATCCCATATAGTATACTTCGAATACTACCCACAAATCTAGTAATTTTCAACTCTTGGAAACTATTGATGCAGGTTCTAGATTGATTTGAGATTTTATTTGTGGAATATTTAGTGAGATGTCAAAAGTTAATCATGGCAAGAAACCATCAAGGAAAATGGATGTATTATCATACTTTAAAAATCCTCCAACCAAAAATGTACATTCTCTTCATGCTTCAAGTTCCTTTGAACAATTTGTTACTGAGAGAGATGTTAACTCTTGTGAAAATGCATTTGATATCCATATGATGGATGAAAGGTGATGAAAATGCTGAAGATTTTTCCTTGGAAGGTGACACAATCCAATCACAGAAAAGGAAAAAACACCAGTGGACCATAGGGAGACAATTCCAAAAAGATTAGGTCTCATGTTTTCCATTTATTGAAGCAATACATCCTACAAATTAGAATATCGTTTCCAAAGAAGTTAGACCTAATGCATGTAGTTGGAAAACTCGCAAGGCAATGGAATTTCATATGAAGCCAGATGTAATATAGAAGCATGCATGAAAGGTATATGAAAAAAAATTGTAAATGTTGAGGAAAAATCTATTCTCAGATGGAAATCTTTTCAGGAATGTTAACATATCTAATATGCAAAAGAATACAAGAAATATTTAATACGTAAGAGGAAACTTGAGGGAAGTGGAGGAACCATCATATCTCTATTTAAAAGTATGATGGAAAGAGGTTTGTTATCCAAGGCGATACAATTGAGAATTGTATTTCACATCTTATTTAAAGGTCGTCCTATGATAGATTATCCATATCACATGAAATAACTATATTTTCTTCAAGTGTCAAACTTTCCATCTTCTCATTGGTCTGTAACTAATGGTTTGGAATGGGTAAGATATCTAGTTCAAGTAAAAAGGATGATTTGAAAGAGAAGATTGCAATTGATAGGTTTTTATCATTGTCTTTGGATGAGGTTATGACTATAGATAATACTTCATGGATTTGCATGAGAATTTATATGGTTAATGACCATATTAGGCATTCCTATATTCTTAGGAATAAAAATATGAGAGATATTTCTATAACTGAAAATATTTAAGAACTTCTTAATATTTTGAAGGAAAGTGGTATGGATCGTTTATTGATTGGAAAAAAGTTGGTATGTGTTGGAGCATATGGAGCATGGGTAATGCAAGGAAAAAGGAGTGCCGTTTGTGTTAGACTACAATTATGAACTTCACCTTATATATTTAATATTCATTGTATGGCTCATAGGATGAACCTTGCATTTAAAATAGTAAGTAAGTTTCCATTAGTTTCAAAAGTTGAAGATATTGTACGTGAGACTCATGCATAATTTTCTCATATTCCCAAATGATTTTTAGAGTTCCAACAATTTGCAGATGGTGTTATACATGGGAAAAAAAACTACTGAAAGATGTTGATACAAGATGGATCTCATTGAATAGACCAATTCAAAGACTATTTAGTGAGTTCAAAATTTTGGTAGGGTTGATGTATGAAAATCACTACAATGTAGACAAAGTTCAAGATCTTATGTTTCAACTAACTGATGCACATACATTATTGACATTGGTTGGAATTCTTCCTATACTACATGAAATGAATGTTCTCGTAAAAATGTCTTAGAATTGCATAATGTATATTGTAGAATACACAAATGAAAGAAAGTCAACATCCCTTGCATTATATAATTTGTATATGATTCCAGAGTATTTTACTGGTCCAAAGTTTACAAGCTAGACTAAGATCATCAATATCGAAAATAGTGATTTTTTTTTTAATGTTAGATGAAAAAGGGATACTATGTATCTTAGTGTGTGGGTATATGATTTTCATTATTAGTAATATGGAGCGAATCACTAAAGAGTGTTCCGTGTCAAGAGACCAATTTGATAATATTGTGATTTCAATGAGACAAATTTTGATAGAAATTACAATATTACTATCATTAGAGATAAGAGAACGATTTCCTTTAGATGAATTATTGGAGGCCATGTCTATGGTATACCCTTAATGTTGGAACAATTGTCAATGTACAATAATTTTTGAAGTCAATTTCAAAAGAGATTAAAATTTTTAGTATACCACTTTTTCAAGAATGTCTAGATACATGGAGAATAGATTGAAGGTATTTTAGATTCATCAAAATTGTATCAACAAGGTGGACACTTTGTTGAAACAATGTGGAAGCAATATCTTGTTTTGGAAAATCCTAATGAAAATGGTGATATAACAAGATTATGGAATACTTTAAGCGCTAGCCAATACATCTATTAGGCCCCTATACTACTAGTGTAACCCCTTATTGTTATTAGTACAACCCACTTATTATATTGATGTACCCATGTAGCACCCATATTGTTACTATTGTGCCCCATAGAAAGCCCACTATAGTTATTATTGTGCCTTACATATTATTGTTATGTCGACTCTAAAATATAATGACCCTTAGAACTCCTATATATAGAAAGGAGGTCTTTCATTTGTATATCAAATAATTGTTTCATTTATGTAATTAAAGGGAGGTGGCCCCCTCGAGAGCAAATTCTAAGGTGTTGATCTATCTTTTCTATCTATTCTTGAGCTGTTCATAACATTTTGGTATCTATTCTTGAGCTAGTTTCATAATTGGGTTATGACCTTTGACATCATTATGAAATGGAAGAAATTTTGTTTGCAGATGCCAATCTCAGAAAGGATGAGGATGTGGAAGCATTGTTTTGGTGCTATTTCTATTACCAACAGAATTAAGATAACGAAGCAAGGATAATGGAAAAAGGAGAAGAAGTATGGCCACTTATTCAAAAGTGCAAATGTTCCAATTCATAATATTGCCAGAATTGAAGAGGAAGGAAAAATCATATTGGACCTGGAGCAGTACAGACACAAGAACCGATACTACGAAATCGATATTTCAAAGAGTATCTCATCAAGTGGAAGAACTACCCACTAAAGAATCCAATGGAGGACAAGAATTTATACAAGAAGCATAAGAACTACTAAGGTTGAGGACAACGCTTTTTGAAGAGAGGCATGTTAGGCCCCTATACTACTAGTGTAACCCCTTATTGTTATTAGTACAACCCACTTATTATATTGATGTACCCATGTAGCGCCCATATTGCTACTATTGTGCCCCATAGAAGCCCACTATTGTTATTATTGTGCCCTTACATTATTATTGTTATGTCGGCTCTGATTATATAATGACTCCTTAGACTCCTATATATAGAAAGGAGGTATTTTCATTTGTGTCATCAAATAATTGTTCATTTATGTAATGTAAAGGAGGTTTCCCCCTCGAAGAGGCTGAATTCTAAGGCATTGATCTATCTTTTCTATCTATTCTTGAGATGGTTTCATAACAACATCCAAGATCAAAATATTTTAAACTAACAGATTTGTGTCAAACCATGATTTTGGGATTAGTAGAGGATGAGAGAATGTTTAGTGAAATTTCATTCTTGAATTCAAAGTTGAGGAACAATCTTGATAAGCATATGGATACATGTTTAAGATTATATGTAGCAAATGATGACATTAACAATTTTCCATATGAAAGACACTAGCTATTTGGCGATCAGATTGTGATAGAAGGGGAGAAAAGAATATAAAACATTTCTCTGATAAACCCGATACAAAACATAACGTTTTGGAGGCTCATAATGACAACTCATTTGGATAATATCATGTTCAAAATGTAGAAAATGAAGACCAAGATGAGAACTAGGAAATTAATATACCCTAAGACGTAATCTAATTCGATATATGTAGCGGACTCTTATTTGGTATAAATGTTCCATTGATCATGCAAGATTATTATATATAAATTTCAGGTAAAAATAGGTTCTATATTTTGTATTTTTCATTGTAGCATTACAACTACATTTCTTTTATGTGTGTTATTTTAATATTGATGTTTCATATTTAATCATTACATTGTCTTTTTCTTATCTGTGATAGGAAATGAAGCTTGGTTTGATGAAATTGGGACCTATTTATTTTCACATAGATAGTGTCCGACTAGTATTAAATGATAAATAACCAATTTAACAAGACTAATACAAATAAACAACGGGCTCATTCAAGTACATGAAACTACCTTGATGTCTAGCTCCGATATCTTGGAAAAATTTAATGGTTTATATGTTGCTTGTGTTTGGAGAATTTTGTTGAGTTTTTAGGTTTGGATTTTTTTGGTCAAAGATTATATTAGTCCCTTGAATGCTTTTAGTTCTTATTTCATGCTTAGATTCATAAATCTAGTTTTATAATTATTATTGTTTTCTTTATATATTTTGTGGTTTGAAGAAAATTGTTTTTATTTCCTTTCACTTTGTGGCATCACTTTAGCATCTTCACTTTTAGAATCTAATAGACTACTATTCTTATTTTATATTTCTTGGAAAATAATTATTGATATTTGAAAAGGGAAATTAGTCGTGGGTAGCTAAGCGAAGAGAAAATTGGTTTATGTACTAAATTCCTATTCATCCATCATAGGATACCTATTGGCATGAGACTGACATTCTTTTTTATAGAGTCTTGTCAGTCATATGTCTGCCATGCTTTCAAGTCTTTAAGGCAATAATTTGTTTGGGTCCCCACATGTCCTTACGACCATTAAGAGATGAGATAACATTAGTTAGTCCAAATCATGCCCCAAATATACTTTTTACCTATTGATGTAAGTCTTTTGTTACCACTTATTATCACCAACAAAATTCTACCATAACATAACCCAACTTGAAGACAACATTTCACATCTTCCTTTTACATAAATTCTCTATGGATCTCCTTACTATAATTTCCCAAGACAAATGTCCCTTCTTGGTGGGTCTCTCCACCAAACCACTAATCGTACAATAGATACAAACTAGTAACTACCACATTCTATATATATATCTAGTTTTGGTTATTGGTGTCCCTATCACACTCAACCAATATAGTCTTACAGGTCTATTTTTTGTCATATCTTTATTTTTTTGTTATTTTGTGTCTTTATCTTTAGCACCATCCTATGTTTCAAAATTTGTAGGTAGTGAGCAATGGTTACTTTAACACAACACTAGAAACTAAAGTGTCGACATAATTATTAATTACAAGAATGTGGCATTCAATATCACAAATTTTGTTATTGATTTTTCTTTATTGTATGAAGGTTGATTAAACTGACATTGAATTATTGCCTATATAATAGTGTTCATATTTAGTATTTAATGTCTTACATGATCATCTTATATTTTTTAAAAGTTCAATTTTTGTCAGGGATATATTTTTGTTGGGCTATGAAAAGGATTATATGAGGGGTCTAAGTTGTTAGGTGTTAAGATTTATAAAGGGTGTGATTTTATATTGGTACTGGAAATGAAGCAAAATTTTATGTGTGATTGGAAATGAAGTCATTTTTGATGAAGATAGGACCTATTTCTTTTCACATAGATAATGTCCTAGTATTAAATGAAAAATCTTAGTGGTTTGTTCAATTGTTTGTTGTTTGTGTTTAGAGGATTTTGTCGAGTTTGAAATTTTTGGTTTGTTTTGGTCAAAGATTTTGTTAGTCTCTGGAATGCTTATAGTTCTCATTTCATGCATAGATCCATAGATCTGGTTTCATATTATTATTGCTTTCTTTATATATTTCGTGGTTTGAGGAAAAACATTTTATTTCCTTTCACTTTGTGGCATGATTTCAACATCTTCACCTTTTAAAATATAGTAAAATATTATTTTAATTTTATATTTTTTTGGAAAATAATTATTGATATTTGGAAAAAGAAATAAGCCATGTGTAGCTAAGAGAAGATAAAAACGATATATGTACTAGGTTCCTGCGCATTCATCGTACGAGATAGATTGGCATGATATCGAAATTCCTTTTATGCAATTACACTTTTGAGGTTGACGCTAAAAGAAAATATGTTTGTTTCCTTTGAAGGTAATTTTTGTTTTACCTTGTTGCATAATCTGCTATGACTACTATCATATGCGTTTTAGAATTCATGGGTAAAAAGACTAACCTGTGTGCAAATCTCGAATCACATGAGTAGAAGTTATGTTTCCATCTTTAAATATTCATCAACATGTGTAAGGGTACCAATATGTGGAGAAGAACTCGAGTCTCAGGATGCCTTAGCCTTGGGTTTAAAACATTCCTCTAGGTAATTCAAACTCTTCTTCAAGCATAAATATAAGTGTGTTGTTCATAAGAAGTGCATGTTCATGTGCAATTTTTTATGTGTAAGGAATTCATGTTCACAGAAAGTAATGAAGCACCAAAACTTCCAAATTCTAGAGGAAATCAATGAGATTTGACAAACAACATTGTTGGAGCATCTCTAACAATATATTTAGCTTTCACTTCTCTTTTTTTGAATTTGCTAGATATGTACTAGTAAAATTTGGTTGCAACAAAATGGATTATTAGGTTTGTATAATCATCTAATGTTTGCTATATTGTAATAAGCTAGAGCACTTTAGATTATTGTCTTTCTATAATGCTTGATTTAAAAATTTGTAAGCTATCCATTTTTTGTGTGAATTGGAGATAATATAGACACCTTTGTATTAGGATATTTGAATTTTTTTAGTCCTCGTGTTTTTGGTTTCATTTCTTTATTGTTCTTTTTCTAATGATTTATGATTCGGGAAAACAAGAATTTCGCCCATACCAAACAAAGATCTAGCATGAAGTTGAAGCATTGCTTTTGTGAACTATTTGATAGATCTTACAACCTTTCTCTCTTTCCGGACTAACACATGTTCTAGTTGTTCATGGTTTGGATAATAATGTTGATGAAGAGATGCTACATTGTGAATTTTCCAAGCATGCTCCTATAAAGGTAATCGTGATAGATTCCATTCCTCGGCTTCATGTGACTAGTGAATAAGTTATTCTTTCCAGATGATAAGTGTCACGAACTAACTTTTTTATAGGACCTTTGACTTGTTCGTGACAAATTTACTCATGTTTCAAGGGGATTTACATTTGTACCTTTCCATTCAGCATTGAGTTTCATATATTTATTTATGAAATCTCCAAAGTTGATTCCCATTATTTACTACTAATTTCCCTTTTTCACATGCATAGTTTGTTTTTATATGGATGACTATCCTTCTAGGTTAAAGAAGAAATAAAGGCATTGGAGGCAACTAATGGACAAAAATTGGAAATGAATTGTCAAGTCTTGAGGGTTGATGTTATCACCTAAAACATGATCACCTAGCCATTTCTAATAGGTGGATCGAAATACACCATGTAGGATTAATTTTACCATAGTAAAATCACTTTCACCATAGGAAATGATTTAGTAGACAATTTTTATTAAATTATTTCTATTTAAAATAAAATAAAAACCCATGAGAATAATTGAATAAAATCATTACTAATTTAATTTTCTCTCTAGAATAATTATTAAATAATTATTTGATAATTATTTCTTAAACACATTTGACCAAATCACCTAGGAATAATTAAATAAATCACTATTTATTTAATATTCCTTAATTTTATTTTTGGAATAATTGTTAAATCACTATTTAATAATTAATTCAATTTCACACTTTCTTAATCCTCATAAAGTGATTAATAAATCATTTTATTTGTTAATTACTTCACCCATTTTCTAAATAAAGATATTTGACCATTTTGAACATCTTTTCTCTCTCCAAAAAATATAATAAAGTATTCCTAACAATTAGATTTTGATTTGGTCAATAATATTTTATTATTTTCCAATTCTTAATTGAGCCCAATACTTTGTCATAAATAAGAGGGTTTTCCATTTATTCTTCACCATGATCATTGTCATGATCAATACTGTCATCTTCCCACATTCAAGATCTCACCTGAGTTCCGTTTCACTTTTGGGTTTTTTTGCATATTGAGAGAGAGAAATAGATCGATGAAGCATAAGGACATCAAAGGACCCATCCCACAGAGGGGGATTTTGTAGACCCATGTTGTAAAATCCTCTTCACTAGGTACTTTATAATAAAAATATTATTTATTGAAAGCTTCTATTGGCTTATTAAATTGGCTATGTCTTGTTGTTGATGAGTCTCATCATTGAGTAATTATATGAGCCTTAATTGGCCTTAATTCACCTCTTATCTTAGTCATACCAACTATTCTGACAACCTATTGCATAATTTTGATTATATTTTGCTTATGAGATGAGTTAGAGTTGGATATTTTGCTTTGTGGTCTAATGTGCATGTAATGTAGGAATAAAGGACAAAAGCAAGGGAAATGAAGTGATAAAAGGTAAAAGCAAGGGAAATGCAAGGATAAAAGGTAAAAGCAAGGAACTATGGTAAAAGACCTTGGTAAAAACTCAAATGGGACAAGGGAGAGGAATTACAGGAGGTAAATTCTCCTCATTTACTGCCCATCCATTCAAATATCCCTCCATCAGTTGAAAGTACAAACAACCAAATCTGAAGTACTAAAAGGAAGCCAAGCAAGTGGAAGTAAAAGCAACCTCCCTACTAGAAGGCAACCGAGCTAGTGAAAGTGAAAGGACAAGTTACCATTAAGTTGGGAGCTATACCTCCCTAATTTTGAGGGAAGTCGTTGAGACTTCAGATGTATAAATAAAGAGGCTTAGGACCTCAGGTTTTTTTAGTCAGTTAGTTAGTTACCAGTCAACTAGATAGTCAGTTAGTCAATAGCAGGGATTCAAACTTCTACCTTGTGACAGTTTGATGTAATTCAGTTCTTTAATAGTGAATATGAGTTTTGATTCGAGCCAACATTGAGTTAACTCAGAGGGCTGAAGCTCTTGGGTTAGGGCCCAACCCTTGCAGCCAAATCTCCTCTTTCTTGTTTTGTGTTCTAGCATAGCTTCATGCTTTCTATTCATTTTCTTAATCAAATACATTCTCATTACAACAGTAGCATAGATGCATGGTTTTATTGTTCATTTGGTTAAATGAATGCATTTTCATTACTGTGGTTTAGCACATATTTCGGGTTTCCTGCTTATTAACTTAAGTAGTTTCTTGTTTCCTGTCCATTTGCTTGAATAGTTGCAATCCATTATAGCAGGGTAGAACAGAGTAGTTATGTTTCAGTTTGTTCCATTTATGTTTTCATTTAATCAGTAGGTTGGTAAAGAAAATATCCATCAGGATGCTCACAGGTGTCTCGGCCTCACCTCACCCCTCTAGGACTATGGTGCAAGGAAGATGCCCTGCAACAATGCCAAAAACACAGGGTTTTGATTTTCATGGAGTTTTGTCGTTTAATACAGTCACTGATGTCATTTCATAGCGCTCTACCCCTTTAATGGTCATCATCTTGTTCGCTCTCCTTCTGTCTCATGCCTCACTCACATTCCCGTGTCTTTCTCTTTTAGCCTGAAATGCTTGTGCAGGATCTGATAATTCATGTTTAAATGGTTTTTAACCATCAAACACATTTCCAAAGCCAAATCATCCAATCAATGCTCAAATCCACTTTTTGCGTTTGACTTTTTTCCCTTTAAATCCCCACCGTCGATCTATCGTATTAGATCCGACAGTTGTCGCACAGCCGCTCACCAACCTGCTCAGTCACCTCTCTATCATAGATCTGCTTTGCTAAGATCTGACGACCTTTGCACCATATCGCGTGGATTTCTGTCCGAACGTTATCGGGCTGAAAGCACGTGATATGGGTGGTTTCCTCGTGCTACGTGTCAGCTGGGGAGGCTAGTCGCGTGAATTATCAAAATACCATTTATGGTTTTGAGGGCGTGCGACATAAAACTTACTACCCTCCAAACCCACTCATCCTTTCTGCACATTTATTTTCGGGCTCCAACTTCCACCATTGATCTTCCCTACCAAATCTGATGGATGTCACATCACTCGATCACTTTATTGCCTTGAACTCTCCATCGTCCATCTGTCTCTTGATCCAACAGCTGTCGCTTCACCCAATCGCCAATTGGCTTAGCTGATCTCTGCCATTCATTTTCCGCTCACCTCCGTGATATAATCTTATCCATCCATCTTGTTAGTCTTCCATGTCTGCCCATTCACCTACGTACCTCCTACTGTCCGATCTCAACTGTTCATTTACCCTTTACCCGCCTGATCCAATGGTCCTCATGCGCTGTTTCCCATTACATCCTCTTTTCACCATTTTGACCTCTGACCGCCTCTTCTGCTTCAACCCAGACTTAGCCTAGTTGCCTTTTCATGCACCTTAGGATAATTTTATGCCCCTTTTACTCCTACAACTTAGATAGTTAGGATTAGATTAGTGTTGTTTAGCAATCTGCTTAGTCTAGTTGTTTTCATGATTAATTAGGTTATGGTGATTTAGGTTTGCATGTTGTTTTCTTCATATCTGCAGTAGATTAGCTCTCCCCTAGACTAGGTTTGCTATCCTTCCATCAAAATTAAGCTTCTTATGACCATATAGAAGTCTAGCTTCGAATCACTGGGGTCTCTTTCCAGATGAGCAGTGACAACAGGTAGTACCTTCACTCATACTTGTGTATATAGCACAGTCAGCTCCAAGTTTGTATGAACCCCGGGTTGATAAGTAAAGCTCGTAGCCCTGAGAGTTGCAACTTTCTTGCTGCAATACCTAGGCTCATCACCTTTTGGCGCCGTTGCCAGGGAGGTGTCATAGTAGTAGTGCTTACGGCTCTTTTCTTCTATTTTCTAGTTTCCAACTTTCTTCCATTAGTTTAGTTTTGCAAAAGTAATCTAGTTTCTTTCTTTCATTTTGTCATTTATCTACTTTCCTTTCCATTCTGAAAGTTAATTTAGTTTCCTTTCCTGCAAATAGAATTTCAATTTAGTAAGTAGTTCTCTTTCTGTCATTAGTCTTTCATTTAGCAGTTTCAATTCAGCAAGTAGTTTCCTTTTGTTAGTGGTTTTCATTCAATTCAACAATTTCATTCAACAAGTAGTTTCCATTTTGTTAGTTGTTTTTCACTTAATTAACAACTTCCTTTCTGCAATTACTTCCCAACTTTCAAGAAAAATCTCACAAAAACCCAAAAAAGTTTACTTTCATGCCTCATAGGATTAGGGATACTTTAGGAAAATTCTTGCCAAACACCCCCACCTCATCCAATAGTCAACCTCCTTTCTTCTTCACTGACAGTGAATCCAAAGCCCCTTTGGTTGAGAAACCTGACATATTTGAAGAACCTATAGGGGAAGAAGAAGAGGAAGAAATCATTCCTACTGAACCAATGGCTGAACACTTAAATGAAAGAGGAGATAGAGTTAGAATTGCAAGTGCCTTCCCCATTAGGGAAACCAATGGGGACACTAAAATGAAGAATATAAGCCCCTCTTCTCTACCTCATTTCCATGGCTTGATCATAGAGGGCCCTGACAGTTTCCTATTTGATTTTGTTGTTGTCTTCCGAACCTATGAATACAAAGATGATGAGTAGAAGTTGAAATTGTTTCCATCTACCCTAAAGGAGGCAGCATTGCATTGGTTCATGGGTTTACCTGGAGATAGTATAACAATTTGGGCTCAGATGCAGCATGTCTTTAACAACAAATATAGGGATTATTGTAGGTAAAAGGACACTAAATATGAAATCTTGAGGATTACCATAGGCCATGATGAATCCATAAAAGACTACGAAGAGAGATTCCAGCTCAATTACAAAAGGTCCAGGTGCACACTTGACCCTGAGTCACTGAATCTGGTCCTATTAGAGGAGTAAGGGAGGATATCCTAGACACCTTACATATGTCATCAGGAGGATATATCTCCCAAATACCCTATGAGGACATCAAGACTGTATTTAGAAACCATTCTAGGGCAGCTAGAAACAAGGGTAGAAGTATTCAACCTATGGCTAGTACATCATCCTCCAATTCATCCATCAAGGGTGAAATTGGAAATATGATGGAGGACTTCAAAATTGAGATGCTGCAAACCCTTTTCTTACAATTGGATACCATGAATATCAGAATAAATAAAGAGAAAGCAGAGAGATCATTGGCCATCTTTTGTCCTAGGTGCACCAGAAAGCATCCTAGGAATGAATGCCCATTAAACTATATTGATATTTGCTCATTCTGTGAAGAAAACCACTCCACAGACAAGTGCCCTTCCTTTCCTGGACTCAAAGCTATATACCAAGGACTTAGTTTTTCTTTATTAAATAAAAATGGAGAAAACACCTTTGATTAGTGAGTATTGTATGTTTTAACCCCGGACAGAAATTACCTACATACGAATTCTAAAAATAGAAAATAAACAATGGTGAGAGCATAACACATAAAATAAATATGCACAGAGATTTTCCCTCGGATTCCAAAACCAGGACTACCAGATTGATTTTTATTATGTTCCTTTCAATGTTACAATACATATATATACATGTCGAAGCATCCATAAAGCCCAATCCATTAACCCTGGATTAGAACATAACCGTAGTTCCCTTTACCGGATCTACAAAATACCATGGACCAAAAACCATTGCGCCCAAAACCATGTGCAAAATCCATGCACAAAACCATAGGTATGTTCGCCCACCTAATATAACACAACCCAATATTCTCCCACTTGTTGTTTTCTTTCCACAGGGGGCACATGAGAGCTTAGTCATTGATTTAGCCCTGCAACACCCATTGTTTCTCTACACCAAGAGAACTTCTTAGAGCTTAAAGACTTTGTCAATGCATCTACAATATTCTTCAAAGTGTCCACCTTTACCAGCAACACCTTTTTCTCTTCTACCATATCCATCACAAAGTGATACTGAACATCAATGTGCTTTGTCTTTGAATAATAAGTAGGGTTCTTTGCCAAGAAAATTTCACTTTGGCTATCACAATCTATCCTTATAGCTCGTTGTACTAATCTCCTACTTGAACACAATCTCTTCAACCAAAATACTTCCTTTCTTGCATGAGTAGCTGCCATGTATTCTGCCTCTGTAATTGACAGTGCCACTAGAGATTGTCTCTTACTCATCCAACTTACTGCACCTCCAAATAGGTTAAACAAATACCTAGTTGTAGATCTTCTCTTATCCAAATCTCCAGCCTAGTATGCATCAACAAAGCCACAAATATCCAAAAATCTGTCCAATATTGGTCTTCCTTGGTAGCACAAACCATAATCACCAGTGCCATGCAAATACCTAAAAACCCGCTTCATTGCTATCCAATGCTCCTTCCCTAGTTTTGACATAAACCTGCTCAATACTCCCACTGCATGTGTAATGTCTGGTCTAGTACAGACCATCACATACATTAGGCTACTGACTGCACTTGCATATGGGCATTTCCTCTTCCTCTTCTTGTGTCTTGGGACATTGTTCAGCAGAGAACTTTACACCTACAAGAATAGGAACCTTCATCAGTTTACTATCCTACATATTAAACCTCTGCAGTATTGTCTCGACATACTTCCTCTCGTTTAACTCGAGCTTCCTCTTTGCCTGATCTCGCTTAATTTCCATGCCCAGAATATATTTTGTAGCATTGTTGGGTGTGGGATCCCCCAATGGTAGTTTTGGGGCTTAAAGCCCAGATTTTGGTCCAATGTTTTAATCCAAATGTAAAGACTCCGCACTTTGTGGTCGCGGAGCGTGTAGATGTTAAAAGAGTCATAGGGTTGTCCGCCCTTATTTTGATAATGTAATGTTAGTTGTAAAAGATCTACCCATGGTCTGCAGACCATGGGATTGTATAAATAAAGCTAAGTTCTAAGTAGATATATAGAGGAATAATGGAACAAGATATGATTTGTGAGAGATAGCTCTGAGTAGAAGTCTAGGTTCTGGGTTGTAGCATAGGTATAGGATTTGCAACTAAGTGCACAGAGGCCTAGAAGACCGCAGCTGAGTGCACGGACCCCTGCAGTTGAGTGCGTAGGGCGAGTCGAGTTTGTAAACATCTGGAATTATGAATTAAAAGAAGTATTCTATAGTTTCTACATCTTTATTTCCTATATATGCATATGTTATATTGGGTATGGATTTCACTTCTAATACTTATATGATGCGTGAATGTGTATAACTATATTGGTTAAGTGAACGTAAGTAAGAACATCTGTTTACGTGAAGTTAACTAATATCTGTTAATAAGATAATTAAGATACTTAGTGTAGTTTGGGAAATATCATTGTTCGCTGCCCTAGCAGCAAGAAAGCATATCAGCCCCTAGTTAGGGCTACACAGAATCCGATTGTAACATTTCGCGAAGGTACTGAAGGGTAGAAAAGAGGGATAAGAAACCTGTGCAAAGGCAGGTATACTTGGAATAAACCAACATCACATCCATATCAAGTGTGTGGAAACTTGGTTCCAGTATCCCCCCATACTGCTTTGGGTGAGACTTTAGTCCGTGCTCCGCAGGCTGATGCCGAAAGGGCAAGTAGTGTAGGGATTTGTTTGGGTAACTAACACTAAACCTGGGTGAGGACCCCACAAGCCAACAAATGGTTCCGTTGCCAGGACCGGAATCTACATGAGAGATGTGTGATATCGTATCACTTGAATCCAACTAAGAAGGAAATCGAAGGTTGGTTGGACAAAAGGATTCACGAGTTCGTGGTGCAAGAGAACAGAAACCTCGATTGTCAAAAGAACAGTGGTTGGACCTGTTAGTGTCGGTCTTAAGCCCTCCATCAGCGATCAATAGCTCTTTGCATATGCATAGTTAGGTGTCTCATCAGTGTCAATT
>APFE031067127.1:0-25644 GCA_000404065.3 Pinus taeda
AATGCAATTGATGGAATAATTTTGAATGTATAGAAAATAGGATAACTCAGGAGGATTGCCATAAAAATAATGAAGCTAAGAATGAAGGTTGTGATGAAATGCTGGAAAGATTTCACATGGAAATAGAGTTCTTGGAAAGATTGCTCAAGGAACTTGAAGGAGAAACGAAGTTTTCAGAATCTAATAAAGAAGAGATTATGGTTACCATGCATGATAAGGATGAAATGTCTCTAACACTTATAGAGTTAAGTGAACGTTTTGACTCTTCAATAAATAATGTGGTTGTAGGTACAGGAGACAATATCAACAAATATGATGCTGAAATTAGAGAAATTGAGCAGAGATTATTTAAAGATGAGATGAAAGATCAGGAGTAGCATGAAATTTATGTCCTTAGAGACATGAAGGAAACAGAATTATTAACCTAGAAAGATAAATATGGAAGAAACCAACAATTTAAAAGAGATGATCAACAACATAAGAGTAATTTTGAAGAAGGCATTAGATTACTGGAGTATAACAATTGGAAGCACAATGAAGAGCGTGAGATTAGTCTGGATGTAATGAGAGCAGAAGTAGATATATTAATGGAGTGGCTACAAAGAAAGAAAAATGAAGATCGAAAATACAGATGGAGAACGAAGAAACAGGTCAAGTGGAAGATATTACAAGAGAAGTGGAATGGCAAGCTCATAAACGAGTTTAGAGAACTTGAACAATTTCATATTAATTTGTTAGAGAAGGAGAGACTCAAAGGAATGAAGTCACGACAAAGAGGATCTGCTGAAATCAAGAAGTTCTATGATGGGAGATTGGTGCTTGAAGCATCAAAAGAGGGCAAAAGGTCTTGTATTTTTAAAACTAGTAATTTGTTGATGAATGAAGGTATAGTATTATATGAGAAATTTGTTAGTCTAGGGACAATCAATGAATATAGTTGTGATCAAGAAGAAGTTCTTGATTATTCTTCATTACAGAAATTTGAATGTCTAGCACAATTGGAGAAGGAAGTAGCAGACAAAGAGCCATAGGCCAAAGAAGATAAGACTAGAGAAATTGCAACGGAAGGAGGAGAAGACACTACAGAAAACATCAAATGTATTGATGTAATTGACAAAGAGGAATTACTCCATGTAATTGACAAAGAGGAATTACTCCAAGGAGTTGGAAAAAACAATTGTTGTAAAAACTGATGAAATTCGGTTGACAGAGTGAGTGATGCTAGTAATGTTGAGTTTTTAGATTTAGCTCTTATTAATTTCAACACTACCAAGTCAGTTGATAAAACTATAAGTGTCGATGTAGAGCCAGATTGAAACACATTCAAAATTCAAAGACCAGAAAAGTGGGTATTCGAGTTTCTACTTGCAGTGCACAAGTCTATATTTTGAGAGGTAAATATAATGTGGCATGGAAAGTTGAGAATCATGCTCAATAATTCTCTGAAAATACTATTATGGGAATTCTGTGCAAAATTATGGAATGAAGTTGATACTTTGAAGGACCAGTGGCAAAACAAAGTTTGGAATCCTGGAGGTAGCAAGTCAATGAGACTTGTGGTTGTTGCATTATTATAGAAAAGTGACAGACCTCATAGTGAGAAGTCTATGGAAACTTTTCTACATGGGGGGTCTGATGCAGGAGCATCCTGCTTAAATGTCGTTTCTTATTTGGTTGATTGAGGGGGTGATATTTTCCTTAATTATTTTATAAATTATGCACATTTTAAGAGAAAAATTTGAGTGTGTGGTTTATTGTAAATATTCTATTATAATTGAGAATATGAGAGGAGTTGGGCTGTATAGATATGTTACAGATTATGATCTCCTTTAATAGAAATTAGTTGAGTCAAAAGAGGGATAAGATATTTTAGGGATTTAGTGGAGTGATATATAAAGAAAATCATGGATGTAGAATAATCCATCACTATGTAATTAATTCTATAAATGTAAGCCTCTATATGAGGATAGAGAGGATATAGAGGATAGGGAGAAGTAGTGTTAGACGAAAAAATAGAGATGGGTATGCAGAAATGTGTGAGGGCCATTTAAAATGTAGAAATTGGGCTAAGTATTTTATGTATATAGTTTGATTAATGAAAGAAAGTTTTCATTATGTTATTTCATCTTGGATTATTGTTGATTGATTGAATTCTTGTTGAAGCCTTGGATAATAGATTCACTCCTTTAATGTTATGTGTTGAAACAATTCTATCATTGTAATAAGTCGAATCTTTAGATATGAAAATATGCATTGAAGAAACTTCTGATGCCGAGCTGAAGTTATCAACGCAGAAGGTATTTCTAGAGGTCATGAAATTTGACCAGCTACAACGAGATCTCTTAGTAATTGGAGCAGCGTAAAGTGTTTTAAGAATTTGGAGTGCGTATGTGTAATTTCGTTATGGCATTGAAGGAGGTATCTTGTCTATCCACAGAGATTGAGTCACATTCATGAAGGAGAACTTTGTTTCATGCAGAGTAAGAAGGTGAAATTAAGTTAGGAGTTCGACAATAAAATAAAGTGTCATATATGTATGACATGTCAATCTCTGATTGGGTAAGGTTGGTAGATGAGTCTATGTTTGTGTGAAGTTTAGTGTGAATCATTAGTTGAGACCTCCATACAGGAATCCAGTGGAACCAGAGAGAGTGATCATGATCATCATGATGATTTGATCAAAGTTAAAGCAGTCATGTGTATATTAAGTCATTGAATCCATTTGTTATAGTGATCTTTGGATAAGGATGATCAAAGATTTGGATCTTATTTAGTGAGGATAAGTCTACTTCACACAATACGTAATTAGGGAAATTCGAAATAGAATGGAATCCATGCATTTCCTTTTTAGAGACAACTCTATGGAAGTATGAAGGAAGATATGTGTTAACACCTGAATTTGACCATTTCATGAATGGAATCAAGATGCTAATTCTTTGTTCGAAACCAAGAGGAAGTCTGTTCAGCAACCACAGTGGGGTTAGGAGAGTACGCGATGCCCTGATTGTGGTTGAAGACCCGCACTAAATCATAGTCGTCGATCTCACTAGTCAATGCTTATGTCACAATCAACTACGGTATTAGGTCTATAATTAACCCACATGCTAGTTGAAGACTCGCATGCCGTAGATTTGATGATCGCGTGTTATCCAATGGATATCAGCCATAAAGTGATCTAACGTTAATTGTGATTGTTGTTCAATTCCTGATTGGTGTTTAATTGTGATTTGAGGTCCAATCTTGTGTGCATTCAGGTGGGACCGACGTTCATCAACGGATTATGTGTAGAAATGTTGTTTGGTGACTGGTCGGATTTTGTTAAAACCAAACAATAGAAATGCTTCTGATTTGTATAGGTGAGCCATAACCCACAGGTTCACATAAGGTTATTATGAAAAGCAGGGAAATTGCCTTTAGGAGGGTTTTCCTGCGTCAATATGTTTATGAAAAAACAAAGAAATAAATTTACTAATTTTCATTATTTCGAGAATACACAACCAAATTATTGATATTATATTATATTAATTAAAAATTAATTGATTACATATTTTGTAATAATTGTTGGTACTATGGGTGAGACAATGGATTTATCCATGCAACACATTGACACACTTGTCCACTACTACTTTACTCTGCCAAAACTTATCACACAAATGTTCATAATGAAATCTCATAATTCAATTTCATTGTTAATTCGTATATTAAGTGTTAGCGTACTGCCTTTTAATTTTACTTTTACAGACTGCAAATTACAACTTCAAAAGTATTGAACATAATAAAAGTGAGACAATCTCATAAACCACTTAAAACAAAGTGCAATAATCTCAAAGACCACTTAAATAGTTTTAAAGGAAACAAAGGAAATAGGGAAGAAACTAAATTGTCATAAATCGCTTCCATTACAGAGAAAGAGTTGGATTTCACCAGCAACTTCACTGTATCCGAGTTGAAGTTCTCCTTTAAAGAACTAATATTTTCTTAAATATTACTTTCACATTTATTACATCTATAATATAGTAGGATCAGATCATTGATATTCCTATCCTCCTACGTTGTTGTAGTGGTTGGTTGGTTGTGTATGATAATTGAAATTTGTCTATTATGTGAGGATGCTTGATTGCATGGATGTGTTGGTATGTTGAGATATTTTTTCACAACTAATAGTTTTTGTAGCTTGCATGAATATGAGTTACACTTTTGGACCAAGTATGACAATGAAATTTCAAAATTTTACTCTTTTATCAAACTGAAGCCCTCAAAACCCATATAACCATTGTGATTTTTGATTTGGAGTAAAAACAAATATGTGGGGAATTATGTTTTCATCTTATTGATATTTTCTACAATTTTTTTTTTAATAATGTTAATTGTACCTCAGTACACACTTCTAGCCATGTTAATTTATATTGAATATAGATTATAAATGTTAAATTATAATAGGTATTCTCCATGATAAGAAAAAAAAACCATTATTTTATATATAAATTTTAAATTTTAGTCAATTTAAATCAATATTTATATTTATTTGAAATAAATACAATTAAAATAATATTTTCAACTAAACTAAATCTAAACCGAATTAATCTATCAAAATTCTTGTAACCAAGATTGTAAGCTCAAACTAAAATTTTCTAGAAGAGTATTAGATGGATTTTGATCCTAGAACTATAAACTAACTAATATCTAATATGCATTTTTATATATGAAAGTTTAAAATAATATCTATATCCTAAAAAAATCAAATTAACCATAAGGATATCTGAACGAAAGTCTATGTCATCTCGATTTAAAGCAAGTGTTCAATGGTGTTGAAAACTTCAACGTGGAACATTATAGAACTGAACATGTATCAAAGGCCGAAAGTCTATGCCATCTCAATTTAAAACAATTGTTTAATGGTGTTGAAAAGTTCAACGTGGCACATTCTACAACTAAACGTGTATCAAGGGACGATCATTTTGGCATTGACGTTGGTAACCTTAAATGGTTAACGTGGTTGAAGCGGAGGATAAAGGTAAAATTTTGGATTCTTTCATAGTATCAACCATTTTCACAATGATGTGTATATCTACAAAACATTACAGTGGAATATGATTTGTAATTGTTGTAATAAAAATGTTGTGTCATTTTGTTTCAAGAAATCTATTTGCACAATCAAGTGTATCTGCCCATAATAGTATACTGGAATATGGTTGATGAATTTGTTGCAATCAAAATGTTGTGTTTTATTTGAAGAAATTTAGTTGTAAATCAAAATGTTTTTCTTGTTTAATAGAGTTCTAGGATAGATATGAACCATTTCTAGGATAATTTTATGAAGAGTTTTTGATAGCTTATTCGGAAGTAGCAGCCAATAATAATTTTTTTTTTAACACATTACGATGGGTAGTTTGGATCTTCGCCAATTCAAGAAGAAAGCTTCATTTTTTCTCAGGGAGAAGCTCAAAACAACTAGGCTTGTGCTAACTGATGTCATTGAGGAAGAATTATAAGACTCCCTCTTTGTTCTAAAATCTCATTAGTGTTTATAATAATATTGCTTGCATCATAGTTTTTGTGTTTTAATATTTTCATTTTTTAGTTATTTGATGGTCTGCAAAAAGGTATCCTTTGTTAATTTTGACCAAATTGAAAACATAATATTGTTGCCATTCGGTAATGGTGCCTGCTAAATTCCATTGTTCATATATCAATTCTGCCTTAAATTCCATTATATTGTCTTGGTTGTCAAACCTGTGTATGTACTGGTAAATTGATCGTGAAGAAAATTTCTAGATAGGTATCCCTTCATTCATTTATGACATTAACATGAATTCGTCCTTCCTTCATTTATGATGTTAGCAGGAATGGGTCAGGGGTCTCTCTCAGTGAATCGATTGTGATTGATCAGAGAAATATGTTTATTTTTATCCTCATCAAATTCATGCAAAAAACTTATTAGAGATCTCTTTGATGATGATCCCACCATTAGCTTTGAGCAAATCCAATATTCATGGAGGAAAATAAACATTACAATAAAAATACCAATATAAATCAATAAATATTGCAAGCAAACACATGTAATGACCATCGAGAAGGAAAAGTAGAAACATGCTCACAATCAAACCTGATTCAATTAACGTAAAATCCATGACCATAACAAACTAACACATTTAGTATCGAAATTAATCGAAGTATGTATTTCAAACTAGATTATAAAGCAACTCACTGCATAACAAACAAACTGATATAATCTCCTAACAGAATCGAAAGTACCTAGTTATTATTCTTATTCAAATTTATCGTAACTGTCTAGATGGCATTGTTGCCCCTATGAAGTGGGGAAATGAAACGAGAGATTTTTTGAATGAGGCATTGAAAAGACTGAGATTGGGGTTAGGGTATATAGAAGGCCTGATATTCTTCCTTGAAGACCACAACCTCCATGCTCTTCCCATGTTGCTTCAACAAATCATAGTACTCGTGGTCACCATCTCTCAACAAATCTTTGCCGCCGATGGTGACCATCAAGGGAGGGAATGCCATCTCTTCCAGATTTGGTGCTTTGGGGCTCCAAGGATTGTTGATTGGATGATCTCTATCACTACCCACCAGAAGAGATAGTCTCCAAAAACCATCGCTCACCTCCATATTGACAATCGTGTCATGGGGGCACTTGTTCTTTGATCATCTACGTCGCTCGAAGCCAAAGTAGGGATGCACCAATATCAACCCTCTCAATTTGATTGGGCTCCACGCTTCCACACCTCCATGCAGCGTGACAAATTGATGTGCAATGTTGGCATCGATGCTATCTCTCATCAGATAGACCGAGGAAAGTTCAATGTAGGACTTGAGCAATGGGTCATGTTCGAAGTCTCCTCTGGCTCCGGCATGTGAGCTAACCCATTCCAGTGTTGTGATGGAGTCGTCGTAGGTAGCAGGTGTTAAAACTACTGTACCAACATTCATTTATGAAGTGACAATTGCTGGTACACCAACATCATTACACAATAAGAGCTAAATTGATATAACCAATCAAAATTGAGAAAAAGAAAAAAAATAAATTAAATTAGCTTCTAATCTAAACATTAGATAACGAAGTTTAATTTTTGGTAAATTTAAATTTAACGTCAACATCAATTCATTTTAAATACATTATTACGCTGGTGTTGCAACAAAGAATAATAAAAAAATGCGATCCCTTTGAACGTTATAATCATCCCCAAAGATGACCCTTTCCATCTTAAAGGGACAAACAAGGGAAAAACAATTGAGGGAAAAAAAAAATGTTTTTTCTAGAACATACAATCTATTAAATACATATCAATTACTATTTAAATTTTATTTTTTATTATTTATTTTTATTTTTATTTATTTTGGGATAAAAACTAATTCTATTAAAATAAGAAAAAGAAATATTTACAATGAGGTCGCAGCCTCAGAGGGCCAGTGTCCCAGCCCTCAGCAGAAAAACCAGTAAGCAAAGAAGAACCACTGAATAGGTTTGAGTACAGCATTTTCAGTTCAACAAAAGAGAGCTGTTCCAGAGAATTGCTCCTTGCAGGCAAGAAGCACCGGGCAGAGGAGAAAAAAACTTGAGTATTCTTCGGCGACCATGAGAATTCCAACCAAAAACGACCTCCACCATCCTTTGAGGAAATTTGAAACATTAACATACATTCCAAAAAGAACTACGATGGGCTGGGGAGGAGCCAAGCGAAACAGAGAGAAGAACAACTGAAGGACAAAAAAACAGAGAGTATAACCCAGAACTAGGACCTTGGAGTCGACGCAGCCTGACTGCATAGAGGGAGAAGTTACTCGCGTGAAGTCTGAGGGTTGGTGACCCTTTTAGCTTGACTATCCGGTGCAGCAACCCAGGTGACCTCTTCATCGCCTTCCGCTCCACCTTCTGAGGGGTTGACAAGATGAAGAATGCCAAAATCGTGCTAAACAGGGCCGCAGACAATCACTTCTTCTTGAGGCGGTGTGCGTTGGCGGTTGGCCTCTTCAACAGTAGGGGAGTCCTCCTGCATGTGCCCGACAGTGAATTTTGGGTCATCCCCTGCACCCTGAGCCAGACTTTCCTCCGGAGATGGAGTGGAGGAGGAGCTAATGAGATCTTCAGGCAAATCTGCCTCTTCTGTAACCATAATGGTGGTCGTGAAGGTGATAACGGCCTGGTTTAGACGGCTGCAGAAAGTGAAGCGGGATGTCTGAAAGGAGGAGTTAGGGACAGGTCTGGCTGGGTTGGGGGGGGGTGAAGATGGAGAGGCTGATGATATTGGAATAATGAGCGGAGAAGGGGAATGCAGGGCTTGTCCCCTGGGAGCCGAAGAACCTCCCCTGCACAGAACACCTCAGCTGCGAGGCATTGCGAGCGCCCTCTTGCAGCTGTGAAAACTAAATGAATGAGAAATGGGGGACAGGGGTGAAGCAAGCTCAGCAGCCTCGACCTACGGAAACCAAAACCAACATTCAAGCTTACCATAACACTGAGACATAGAATGGCAAAGGCGGGGCTGAAGCTGAACCATTATATCATTGTTGGATGCCATAATCGACCGGATTGGAGGCATAAATGCGCCTGCAATTTTCTGAGCACCTTCAATGCTGGAAGGGGCCTTCATACCTTCGCACATTATCCTAAACTTATTCCCTTGCATTGAGATCGGGGTGCTTGAATGCATGCAGGTGGACATCCAGGTGCCGTGCGGGAGGAAACGTGCCAGGCACGCGCTGAGGGTGTACCTGCTTGGCTTGGAGATCACCCGCATCCGGGCTCACTGCTTGAGGATGAGGCCGATCTTTCTCAACCATATTAATGAATTCAGTGAGTTGTTCTCCTGTACCTATGCTAAGCGTTGGACCTGAGTAGGCTTCAGTTTCCAGATCTACTCCAACATTGGCTAGAAAGTCTGCTAGTTTGTTTCCTTCGCAGACTGTGTGTTGGAAGGAAATTGCCTGGTGTTGAGAAAGCCATTGTCTGATGAGCTCCAATCTTTGCACCATTCTCTAGCTATTACTGACTTTGTGAATTGGAGCTCCTTAAAGAATTTTTGTGGCCATGTTTATGATGATTTGAGAGTCTCCTTCGACGATAAGGGGGAAGAGATTGTGTACCTGAGCTAGAACAAGACCTTGCCAGAGTCCTTCCAATTCCGCCGAATTGTTTGTATCCCATCCTTTGGAGCCGAGGTAGGTGAGATGAGGGGTACCTGAGTGATCTCTGAATACTCCTCCATAGCCTGATGGTCCTGGGTTACCTTTGGAGGCCCCACCAAAATTAAGTTGAAGCAGATTGAAAGGAGGAGGGGTCCATAGTGTTGTCCTTTTTTGCCTGCTGGGAAGCCTGAGATGAGAATTGGGCTTGTGTAATAGAGATATTTGCCAGTTGTCCCATATGGATTTTTCTTTGTGATCCGTTGGAAAATCCTCGGCTGCCCAATCGTGAATGGAGAGAGATTCCTTTATGTTTCTGTGTAGGATTATCCAAATTTGCTCTAATGTTTGAGATTGATTTTTGAATAACCTTCTATTTCTCTCCTTCCAAATATTCCACATTAGGAGACCCGGAATGAGTTGGCAGAGAAAGTTTAGGAGCCTGCTTTGAAAAGGTGATTGTTGCCAGTTGTGAAGGGTGGCTTTGAGGTCACCTTGCACCCTGTTATCTTTTTGACATCTGAAGATGGCTTTTTCCCATAATTGTCTTCCTAAATGGCAATTTTGCAGTAGACGGGTCGCTGTTTCTTCCTCTTGTTTACAGTTTGGACATATGGATGGTCCTGAGAAGTTTCTTTTGCAGAGGTTATCCCATGTGAGGATCCTGTTGTGAGAGAGCAGCCATAAGAATGTGGAAACCTTTGGCCAGATTGAAGAGCTCCAGATTTGATCCCATAATTTGTCCTTTATGATTTTGTCCTTAGTTATGATATTATATGCCTCCTTGGTGGACAATGTCCCCTTTTCATCATATCCCCACCTTAGAATATCCGGTCCATCTGCTATGGGAATTTGCCTCTTTTTTAGTTCATCAGAGAGTATTTGTTTTGTTCCCTCATATCCTTGATCTCTTATGATTTGATCTATCCCTTTCCATTGCCTGTACTTTTGGTTGTTGGAGGAGCTCAAAAACTGTTTGACCGTTTCTGGAGGATGAGGATCTTGTTGAGGGAGAGGGAGATCCTACATAAGATCCTTGGTCTTTGGGAGTTGTTGCGAGGAGTCATCCCAAAATCTGCTTGTGTCTCCATTTTTGATTTCCCAAAAGCTATGATGTTGAATAAGATGCCTATGTTGGATGGCTGAGTTCCATATGATGGATCCAGCACTTAGTTTCGAAATACGAATTCTATCTTCAATCGGGCTATTACTAGCATATTTAGCTGTCCATAGCGAGGCCCAGGGAGTGTTAGGGTGAGCCAACCATTTCCACCATAATTTGGCACCCATTACTGTATTGCTATGTTCAGGGTCTCTAATCCCAATACCCCTGCTTGTTTGGGGAGACAAATGCTTTCCCATTTAACCAGAGCCCATTTTCTGTTGTGGCTTGAGCTGCCCCATAGAAAGTTGCGCTGAAGATTCCTTATTACCTTGATGACCCATTTGGGCGCTGCCAAGAGAGAGAATAGATAAAGAGGCATAGATTGTAGAATAGCTTTGATAAGAATAACTCTACTGGCCATGTTTAGAGATCTGCGTGTCCATAGTAAAAGTTTGGCTTCAAGTTTATCTAAGAGGTCTGTCCAAGAGGAATGCTTGAGAGCAGAAGCTATCATGGGAGCGCCCAAATATTTGGAGGGGAGGCCTGCTATAGTGAATCCTAGAATGCGGGCTATCGATCTTTGAGTGGACACTGGAGTATTAAAGAAGAATATTTGGGATTTGACTCGATTAATGAGGGCGCCTGAAGCATCCGAGAAAGAAGACAAGATATCTTTGAAGAGGCGAGCTTCTTGGACTGAAGGGTGCCCAAAGAGCATATTGTCGTCCATGAATTGCTATTGGGAGAAGGAGGGGGAGTTGTTGAAGGAGAGACCTTTCAGCCCGTGGGTGAGAGTGGAGGATTTAATAGTGTGACCAAGCCCTTCAGCGATTATGACAAAGAGGAATGGTGAGAGTGGGTCCTCTTGCCTAATGCCTCTAGAGGGATGGAAAGTTTCAGAAGGGATGCCATTGATAAGAACAGAGAAGAAGGATGAAGTTAGGAGGCTGAGGATCCATCTGGTCCATGACGGATGAAAGCCAAAAGCATTAAGAATTTTTTGAATATACTGCTAGCTGATACTGTCGAAAGCTTTGGATAGATCTATTTTTAGCAACATACCTAGCTTTTTAGTTTGCTTCAGAGAGTGAATTATTTCATGAGTGAGAATAATTCCATCTGTGATTTGACGCCCTTCCACATAGTCGGATTGCTCTGGCGAGATGATGAGAGGGAGCAGAGGTTTCAACCGAGTGGCGATAACTTTTGAAACAATTTTGTAAATGATATTGCAAAGAGCTATCGGTCGATACTTGTCAGGCTTGTTGGCTTCTGATGATTTGGGGATGAGAGCCATGAATGTGGCATTCAACCCAGGGTACATCCATCTTAATGCCCATGATTCTTCAACCAGTTGCCAAACTTCTATTTGAATGTGGTCCCAAAAATGATGAAAGAAGTCTGAGGTAAATCCTTCAGGGCCTAGGGCTTTACCTGCTTCTAAGTGTTTGACAGCGTTGTCCACTTCGTGTAACAGGATTGGTTGGAGGAGAAGGAGATTATGCTCTTCAGTGACCAGTTTGGGTATCTGTTGTAAGATTTTCTCTATGGCTGGAAGCCTGTCAATACTTGGTTCTTGATGAACTTTCTTAAAGTATCGGAGAAATTTTTCTTCAATGCCTTCATGCGTTTCAATTCATTCTCCTTGATCGTTTTGAATGTGGGAGATGAGATTGTGCATTCTGCGCTGAATTGTAGTTTTGTGAAAGAACTTAGTGTTCTTCTCCCCCTCTTTGAGCCATCTAATTCGTGATTTCTGCCTCCAAAGAATCTCCTCCTGCTGGGCTCTGTTGAGAAGTTGATCTTCAATTATCTATTCCTGTTTTTCTAGATCCTCAAAACGTCCTTCTGTGATGATCCTTTGTTGGATTTGCTTCATTTCCTGATTGAGAGTGGCTTGGGCTGAGAAAATATTACCAAAGGTGGTATGATTCCATTGTTTGATTTCTTTTTTGAGGAATTGCAATTTCTTTTGGAAGATAGCCATTTTGGACCCCCCTGAGGGTTGGAATTTGATCCAGGTTTGTGTGACAAAATCCTTGAAATCTGGATGGGTAAGCCAGGAAGTCTCGAAGTGGAAAGGGCATTTAGAAGTATTACCTGGCGGATGCCATTGGAGTTCAATAGGCCAGTGATCAGATCCTGATATTGGAAGGATAGAGGTTACAAGATCTCCTCCTAGATAAGGCGCATTATCTGAGATTAGGAAGCGATCTAACCTTGAAGTGATATGCTGAGCTCCTTCTCTTTTATTGGTCCAGGTGAATAGACCATTATTTGATGGGAGGTCTATTAGCCAATTTGACTGTATGAAATCTTTGAGTAAGTGACCATCTCGGATTCCATTGTCTCGGCCGCCCTGTTTTTCTTCCGTTCTTGCAATCATGTTAAAGTCCCCTCCTGCTATCCAAAGAGGGTAGTGTCTGTTGGAGTTGAGGGTAGATAGATGATCCAAAATCTCTGCTTTTAGGTGAGAATCCTGCGGGAAATAAACATTGGTTAGGTGACCATGAGTATTGGTACCAAGTAAGTGGAAGGTTGCCTAAATGAAGTTTTTATTGGCATGAATGTTGCTAAGTTGTATGATTCTAGAGTCCTAGAGAATTGCCAAGCCTCCAGAGGCTCCTTGAGCTTCCACCGCTGAGACTTGCCCTCCTGGCCATACTTTCGTTGCTATCTTTTCCAGAAATGTCATGTTGCATTTGGTTTCTTGCACAAAAGGAATATTTGGTTTTTCCTGCATGAGCATGTTTTTTAAGAGTCCTCCTTTTCTGGGGCTATTGATCCCTCTTATATTCCATGAGATCAACTTCATTGAGAAGGGTTGGGGTGGATATTGAAATACTTTGTCAGCTTCGCATATCGACCTGAATCCATGAGAACTTCGCCTATCTTGATGGTTCTTTCTAAGGTTGTTTTCCTGCCCCTTTTCTTGCTGTCTTTTGTGATGAACTTGCCATCCCATGGACTACCAATTTGCACCCCTAGAGAGTGTTTCTTGTGCGCTTTTTTCAGGACTTCTTCCAGTTTGTCCAGTTGCCTTTCTAGAATCTTGTCAAAATTGCCAGCCTTACAAGCTAGTTCCAGACTAAGAATATCTAGTTCGCCTATATCAATATTCTCAGGATCTTCTTCCATCAGCTGGGGATCTGGAAAGACTTCCTCTGTCTCCTTCGATTTCTTGGCACTGGATTCCGAGGTATCCGTTTCGATTTCTTGAGATCCCTCAGCTTGCAGATCCGATAGAGGGGTGTGCATTTTATTAGATTGAGAGTCCTGTAACTGTTGTGAAGGGACCTCCGGTAGTTCTCGAATTAAGTCTTTGACCTTTTGCATTTCCTGAGCTGGGTCTTGCGTTTCCAGATTGGCTAGGACCTCAAAGCTATTAGGTTTTGGGGCTTTGGGTTTATTAACCAGATCTGATTTTGCACTGGTAGAGGGTTTTTTGTTACCTCTTCGGCGATTAACAACTTTTGTGAACCCATCTGCTTCCTTGTTGTCTGCATTTGTGCTATTGGGCGTGTTCCTGTTTAGTGGGCAGTCCCAGAACAGATGTCCTAGATTATGGCATTTCCTACACCTAAATGGAACATGTTCATAATCTATCATTTGTATCCATTCAAAATCTTCATGCCTAAATCTTACCTTATCTGGCAGAGGTTGTTTGAGATCCATGTAGACGCATATGCGGGCATAGGAAGTGAACCTGCAGTACTTTGTACCTTCCGCCGCCTTTATTAACTCGCCCAGCTTGTTTCCTATTTCTTGCAGTGATGTTTCTTCCCAGTATTCCAAGGGTAGCGAATAGAGCCTGATCCAGACTGGAGCGTAGCTAAGGTCTTCCTTATCCGGGTCAAATATTTTAACCCATGCTCTGAGATACAGTACTGCCGAGTTGAAGAAATATGGCCCTCCATCTAGGATCCGATTTCGATCTTCTAGACAGTTAAATACCACAGTAAAAAACCCTTTAGGGCCTAGGTGTAGGGATATGTGACCCTTTGGAGCCCATTTTCAATTTATCCAGCTACTGAGTGCTCTTTCCGCTGGCCAAATGCCGATAAACTTGCCGATTAGAGCATGGTCCCTCATGTATTGAATTCTGGCATTGATTCTGTGACTGGGGAACTCCACCGTAGGTATAACGGTGGCCACTGGTTTGCATGTGGTTGATCTAGCCAGGGTCTCTTCCCCCTGTGCCGTTCATCACCTCTGGAATGAGTGTTTTCCGCTAGAATATCGTTATGATCCGCCTCTCACTTTTCAGCTAGGCCTTTCTGTTTTGGACTAGCTTGATTTGGGGGAGGGGCTGAGTCCCCCCCCTTAGAGGGTGATCGATGCCTGACTGTTTGTCAGCTGCTAGCGAGACTGCAAGGATTACCAGCGGACAGAGCCTTGCAGGCTTGCCGTGGCAGGGGTTGCAGAAACCTAAGGACGGCTCGCTGAAACCCTAGTCGCCTTCCGCTCGCTCCAAAGGGATTAATATTATTAACCTCAAGAGATTACTATTTAAAATTCATTATACTTTAAATAAAAATAAATAATTTAAGAATATTAATTGATAAATAAGTTTGGAAATATAATTAATTAATAAAAATTTATTACTAAAAAGTATATTGATTTACATTTTTTTTTAAAGAAGATATCACATATAGTTATTTAATATAATATTATGGTGAAGACATTGTACTAATTTGATTTTTAACATAAAATTTCAGTATTTTCGATTTTAGAAATGACCATGTAAAAATGTCATATCAACCATTTTACATGGTGTATATCAAGATATCCATATATATTTCACATTTTTTCAAATGCATGGTTTATCTAGATATTTTATATAACTATATGATGAAAATAATCTGAAGTTTTAATTTACACGACATTGTGTAAACTTAAACTTCCTATCTTTCTGACAAAGGAAAAACTTCATTCCAAATGTTTTCAAGAAGCTTGGCAAAAATATATTCTTTGCAATGTGTAAACGTAAATCAACCTGCGCATGGAGGACATTGGGTTCATGACCACATAAGCAGGGACCGACAATGCAATTATATTTCATGGAAAAATTATATATTGAATGGAGACAATTGTTGGGAAGTGTCGTTGGTTTTACAGTTTGCTTCTGCCAAATACAAGGTCAGAGTGAAGACACAGGTACCCAACAATGTCTTTTTGCCTTCGGTCCTGCTTATTTCAGGTACCCTTACCAGCTCGTTCGAGGACGAATTCGTTGCTGGATTCCAGGGGCGCCTTCAGCATCCATCCCACTGGCCGTTGAACTCACTGTCATTGCTGCTCTGCATTGGATTTAGACAATATTAATGCAACATAAATATGTCACAGAAACGAAATCAAACTCTACATTAGGGAAAAAAAACTGCAAAATTAAGGAAGGGGCCTTTTGAGACACAACTTACAGATATTAGCTTACCACTATTAGCTTAAAAGAGTGCATCTGGATACAATATAAACATAAAGCCTAGTAACTTTTTCTCTCCTCAAGAAACCATACTAAACTTCAAGAAGCCTCCTAAGGTATTCAATGTCATCACGGGCTCGGGGAAATATTACTCTTATACCGTTGTTGTTTCTAAGAGTATATGAACATTCAAGATAAGCACAAGAGAATGGAATGAATATGAAACATTATATTAACGTTGCCACATATATACAACACATGGCTTGGTAGAGAGAGGCTAGTCTTGTCAAACTTACATACAACACAGTCCGAACAATACCATCTATTAGATACATCATTTATAGTGTGGATATTGAGGATATTTACAAGGGTCAACAAGAGAATTGATAGACCCAAATCTCACTCAAATTTTTAAATTAGTCTTCTCATAAATTTGCCACAGAGAAATAGGTTTAGTGCACTAAAGAGAGTGAAAAAGTCAAGCACACGTGTTCTTAAAACATAAATGTATAAGAGCACCCAATAGAAAATTCCAATTACAAGTGCCTTTAGGCTTATTTGACTTTGTATGATAGATCAAGAAGATCCCAAAACAAGATGATATAAATGAGATCTTGAGTTATGCATTTATTATATAACAAGTGATGTATCTTCCCAAGAGGGATTATGGAATCACATAGCAAAGGGGAGCACACCCCAAGATGATATAAATGAGATCTTGATTTGTGTATTTATATAGAACAAGTGATGTATCTTCCCAACAGGGGTTATGGAACCACATAACATAGGGGAGCACATCCCAAGTGCATTATTTAACCTACATATCAAGTTTGACTAGGTCAGCCTTCATGACAAACCTAGTGTACAATAAATCAAATAAAATATGGCATGAACCATAATTGCAAATACATAATGTTACCTGTGAATGGGTCATGGCCACGCTTATTGATTACACCAATAATTACAACATACATAACACTAATAACATTATGGTAGTCTAACCACCCAACACTGGTATTAATTCCATGTTGGTAACATGTTACTGACACTTCACATTAAATTTACACTCCATATAACTGAACAACATAGGTACACCAATATGTGTATACACATTCATGAGTGTTGCTATTATCTAAATCTAGCAAGGTCAAATTCTAATGATTTTTATTCTTGCAATGGTGTGATCCAATTTAAAAATGTACATTTTCACTTCTTACACACCAAATTCTAAAGTCTCTTCTAAACAACACACTAATAATAAATCCACACAACTAAGGCTCGATTAGTGTCGATGACCATGTGAATTCTCCAATTAGTTACAATTTCTCATTGTGTTTAGTGAATGCAGTGTGCACAGGGTGATCCATCCAGAAAATAATGATTATCCCTTAGTTAAGCCATTACATGCCTTTATAGAAGGCAAGACGATCTAGCATGGACACCACTAGCTAAATGGTGGAAGGTAGTTTATATTTGTCTTTTTATGTCCTTGACTATCTAGATACTTTAAAACAATAAAAACCTGCAAGATTCCTGATCCGAATTAGATCCTTAAACACTCTTAAAGTTCCTTGAACTCTATAAAACTCATATCGAAGTTTCAAAGTATTATGGATGTCGAAGCTTATCAGAAATTACCTCTGAACAATGGCAATTTGTGGTCAGCAAGAAAAAACGAGGACCCTCAGTCGAAGCACACAGATTGTTGGCCCATGGTGGCCACACACTAGCACAAATTGACAAACGATAGGTCAAATCCAAAAATAGAGGCAGTTTTTGATACACGATTAGCGCTAAAGTGCTAATTGTGTATCGCAGGGCGTCCCCCTTAGTGAACGAAAATCCCACAGCACTCGGTCACGAGGAAAAGCATAAAACCGTACAAAAATTGGCGACTCCGTCAGAAGGCGGGTCCCACACTAAATCTGACACGATATCGGAAGGGCTTCAAGTGGTAAGCGGGTTCAACCGAGTCCCGCACGATGCCATACACCAAGTGACATGCATCCAGCAGATGAGAGAGAAAACCGCTCACATCGCGTAGGTAAAGGTCATGCTACTTACCCGCCCGATATGGACAGAGACTGTAGGATCTGGAGGCTCTAGATCAACAAGGGAGAAATGATCCGATGGATGACTGGATTCGATGAGGAAATAGGCTGAGTCATATAAGATTTGAGGTCCGGCATGATCGATGAGTTGGCAGAGGAATTAGTTTCGCAGGCAATCTTGGAGCAATGCAAATAACGACTGTTCAAAGAGAACTGACACTTAGTTCGTGAGAAAACAAGTGGCCACTTCTCTGTGAACTGTTGCACAGTGATGATGACGCAGAGCAGGGGAATTCAACCGGACAGAGGCAGGAGATCCAGAGAGATGGGATGAAGAAACGAACAGTCAGGGAGTAGATTGGCTTTAAGCCATGAACTGACAGAGAACAAAGGCAACAGGAAAAGAGGCAAAGAAAGAGAAGCATAAAGCTGAAAGGCAAGAAAGAAGTGAATTGCAGATAACAGAGAAGTTGAGTTGACCTGCAAAGCAAAGGCAGCATCAAACAGAGAGAGATAGAAAGAGTCCGAGAGTCTGTGAACTCCAGAGAAGGCTTGAGAGGTTCAAGCAACTCTTCTGTGTATATTTGTTAAGTATTGAGTATGTAAATTTGTTGTGTTTATGTCTTTGCTTACTGTGTTTCTCTTACTACTTCAATGTCTGTGTATTCGCAATCTTATCGATCCGTTGCATAAAATAACATAGTCACACCCCACTACATGAGTCTATGATACCTCCATTAATTCACTGAGGCCATTTATGGGTGATTTCAGATCAAGTGGTATTAGAGCTCATGGTTATTAAGGTTAGACAAGCTTGTGTTAGATTTTTGTTGTTGAATGCTAACTAGATCAAAGCTTAAAATAGGAGAAGGAGAGTTGGTCAAAACTAACCCGGAAATTGGAAGAGCATATCCTAAGAAGAAAATGTCAAAAGAAAGTCCCTTGGGACTAGATCCCCAATTTAAAGATAGTTTCCTGGCCATGAGGTACATGGTAGAGGAAATGTATAGGGACTTTAGGAATCATAAATACGAAGATTCATTAGGCTCCAAACAAGATAAAGGAGAAGAAGAGTCTCTCCTCCATGACCACTCAAAAGGAAAAGGGAAAGAAGATAACTTTCTCACATCTCCTAATAGCCTTAAACATAAAAATAAGACATCTTTGATTAAATTAGATGTTAAATTTGATTTACCAATATATTATGGATATTTGAATGCAGAGAAGTTGGATAATTGGATTAGACAGATTGATATTTATTACAGAGTGCGGAGTATCAACTTAGACAAGAGTAAGATTCAGCTGGCCAGCCTACGCCTTGGAGGCACTGCCTTGGTATGGTGGGAAGGCAAGACACAAGATGACATGAAAAAACATGGTAAGATTCTTTTTGTCTGGAGTAAATTTGTTTCTCCAATCAAAAAGCAGTTCTATCCACTAACTTACATGCAACAAGCCATGATGATTTGGCAAACTCTTCACCAATTGAAAAGGCAAAGTGTACAAGGTTACACCCAAGAGATTTGATTCTAGGAATTTCTTTAGACTCACCTGAGACTCTGTTGATGTACATAGGTGGTCTACACAGCTACATGAGGCACACTATCCTCATGTTTAATCCCACTAGTATAGATGAGGTATCGGTTCAAGCTACGCATCTAGAAGATAGAGGAAAGAGTGGGAAACCAAAAGTTGGGGGATCATCCGAGCCCATTGCAAGAAAGAATAAGGAGAAAAGAAAACAAAAATGGAAAGAGAGGAAGGTCAACACTGCACAAAAAAGCAAGTCTTCATGCACTCATTGTAAGAATGATTGGCATGATGATGAGCACTGTTGGATCTTGCATCCGGAGCTAATACTTAAGAAGTTTGGGGGCAAGAAAAAGAAGACTGTTGTAGCTATTCAGAAATATTTGGGGTCAGACTCAGGAGATGAAACAACAATTGCAGCCACAGGTATAAAGTGTAAAAATTCTGGAGCATCTACTAGTAATTCTGTGCAATCCACTAATAATGAAAAAAATGAGAGAAAAAGACATGAGCTTTTCCACATTCGAGTTATTTTAAAGCAACAAAAGATTGATACTTTCTTTGATAGTGGCTCACAAGTAAATTTAATTTTTGAAGCAATTGTAAAGAAGATGGGATTACTGACTACACCTCACAAGAAACCATACCCATTAGGTTGGTTAAGTGATAAATCACAACTACAAGTGATTAAACAATGCAAACTTGTAGATGAGGTTGAGTTAGATATAGTTCCTTTGGATATATGTGGAATTGTTTTAGGAATTCCCTACTTGTATGATAGAAAAGCTATTTTCTATAGAGCTGAGCACAAGTATCTCCTCGTTAAAGATGGAATCGAATATATTGTAAGAGCTCATAAGCTCAAGAATTATTATACTCTCATAAACTCAGGGCAGATGAAACGAATTGTAAATTTATGCAAACAATTTTTACTGATGGTTGTAAAGGAAAAGAAACCTGATAAAACCAATGTATTTGAGGGTTGTGATGCTAAACAACAAGCTAATTTAGAAAAAGTTGTTTCAGAATATGATATATTCTTTCAAGAACCTAAAGGTCTGCCACTGAAAAAGGAAATAGTGCATGATATTAATTTGCAGCGAGATGCTCCATTGCCTAATATCGGGATGTACAGGTTGTCCGCTTTAGAGAATGCAGAAATCAAGAAGCAAGTGCAGGAGTTGCTCGAGAAGGGGTTCATCAGACCTTGCACATCACCATGTGGGTCTCCAATCATTTTGGTGAAAAAGAAAGATGGCTTGTGGAGAATGTGCATTGATTACCGAGCATTGAATAAGATAACAATAAAAAATTGTTATCCCCTTCCTCGCATAGATGATCTATTAGATCAGTTAAAGGAATATGTTTATTTTTCCAAGTTAGACTTGTAGAGTGGATATCATCAAGTCAGAGTTGTAGAACAAGATGCATGGAAGACTGCTTTCAAAACAAAGCAGGGATTGTATGAGTGGCTGGTTATGCCTTTTGGCTTAACTAATGCTCCTGCTACTTTCATGAGAATAATGAATGATGTACTCAAATATTTTCTTGATGATTTTGTTATTGTATATCTAGATGACATTTTTATATTCAGAAGAACATGGGAAGAACATTTAAAGCATGTTAAGCAAACACTAGATGTTTTGAAAAGAGAAAAAACTTTATGTTAAACTCTCAAAATGTGAATTTGGCAAAACATCTTTGAATTATTTGGGACATATAGTAGGGTGGTGAATTGAAGATAGGTCCCTCTAAAGTGGCAGTCATTGTAAACTGGCCTAAACCCAAATTTGCTACAGAGGTTAGAAGCTTCTTAGGAGCAACACAATATTGGAGAAAGTTCATTTCTAACTTTTCCTTAATTGCAACTCCCTTACATGCTTTAACAGGATTGAACAAGGTGTTTCAGTGGGGAGGCGAACAACAGAAAGCCTTCGACACCTTGAAAGAAAATATTAGTATAGCACCAGTCCTAGCATTGCCCGATCTTCAAAGACCATTTGAGATCCAAACTGATGCCAGTGACTATGCCATGGGAGCAGTATTGATACATCACGGTAAACCCATATTTTATCATTCTGAGACATTTAATTCTGTAGTAGTTAACTATCACACATATGATAAAGAATTGTATGCATTAGTACATAGTGTGAAAAAGTGGAAATATTACTTAATGGGCAAAGAGACAGTTATACATACTGATCATCAACCACTTCAATATCTACACTCCCAAACTAAGTTGCAACAATTAACACACCATAGATGGATGGGTTTTCTACAACAGTTTCATTTAGTCATCAGATATAAAAAGGGCATACACAATAAAGTTGCAAATATGTTATCTAGACCAATTATAAATGCATGTACTATACTTAAGCATAACTTAGTATTGCATGAGAGCTACATTGAACAATATGCTCAAGATATAGATTTTAAAGATGTATATGCAACTTTAAGTCAAGGCAAACGAGTAGAAGAACTGGATTATCACATTAAGGACCAACTCTTGTATCATTGTGGGAAGCTATGCATTCCACAAACTGAAAGAGTAAAGATAATTCGAGAAGCACACACTTCCCTAATATCAGGTCACTTTGGGGTAAGTAAAATAGTTGCATAGCTTCAAAGATTTTGTTATTGGCAAAAAATGAATGAGACAGTTTCTAGATATGTAAGAGGGTGTACCATGTGTGCTAAAAGCAAGCCCAACAATAGAAAACTACACTTTTACACTCGACTACTAGTTCCTTCTCATCCTTGGGAAAGTATTTCCATGGACTTTGTTGGAGGACTGCCTAAATCTAGGAAATGTCATGACTATTTATATGTTGTTGTGGATAGGTTCAACAAAATGTGTGTTTTGATACCTTGTAATAAATAGATTACAGCTGAACAAACTGCAAAGTTGTTCTTTCAGCATGTATGGGTTAAATTTGGATTACCCACTTCCATTATATCTGATTGAGACACTTGATTTGTTGGGAGTTTTGGTCGAGTCAATGGGAACTGATGGACACCAAACTGAAGAGAAGCAGAGCCTTTCATCCACAAATAGATGGCCAGACAAAAGTGGTCAACAGGACAGTGGTCCAGTTGCTTAGAGGCTATTGCAGAAAGCATCCCAAACTTTGGGATGAACATTTGTGTTATGCACAACATGCTTACAACCGAGCCAAACATTGTTCTACACATAGATCTCCTTTTGAGACCTGTTTTGGTTTCACACCAAGGTCTCCCATAGATTTTGTCTTTGGTAAAGACATAGCAATTAATGGACACAGTGATGTGAACAAGCCAACAAAGTTAATTGAAAAAATCCAAGAGATTCATCAAGCAGTTCAGAAACAATTGGAAAAGAGCCAAGTCAAATACAAGGCAAGGTATGACAAGCATCGGATGGAGCATAGTTTCCAAGTTGGTGATCAAGTCTGGCTATATATCAGCAAAGACAGAATGCAAGGTCAAGGTAAAAAGCTAAAGCCAATAAGGTATGGACCTTTCAAGATACTTGAGAAAATTGGTGAGAATGCTTTTCGCCTTAATTTACCAGCTTACCTGCACATCTACTCAGTCATTAATGCAGACAACTTGAGACTATTTGAACCTTTATTAATTGAAGATCTCCAAGAGTAGAGTCAATTTCCTTCTATTGATGATCTGTTACCTAAATATCTCAATGAAATATAGGGAGACACAGTTCTAGACAGGAAGGTGAGGATGATGCACAGGGGAGACGTTGAGTACCTCAGAATTGGACTCAAGGGTTCAAAGCCAAGCGGTGCAAAATGGATAGAGATTGGACAAGTGAGCCAACTATACCCTCACTTAGTCGATGCTTGAAAACCAACTTTTGGTGGTCCAAAATCCTTTTCAGTGGGAAAGACGTGATCCAAATTGGATCCTTAAACACTCTTAAAGTTCTTTGAACTTTGTAAAACTCATACCGAAGTTTGAAACTATTATGGATGTCGAAGCTTATCAAACATTACCTCTGAAAAATGGAAATTTGTGGTCAGCATGGAACAACGAGGACCCTTGGTTGAAGCACGGAAAACGTTGGCCCATGGTGATTGCGCACTGGCACAAATTGACAAATGGGAGGTCAAATCCAAAAATAGAGGCAGTTTCTGATACATGATTAGTGCTAAAGCACTAATTGCGTATCGCATGGCATCCCCCTCAGTGAAAGAAAAACCCCAAGGACTCGGTCATGAGGAAAAGAATAAAATCATACGGAAATCGCCGATTCCATTAGAAGGTAGGTCCCCCACTAAAACTGGCAAGATATCGAAAGGGATTCAAGTGGTAAGCGGGTTCGACCAAGTCCCGCCTGATGCCATACACTAGGTGACACACGTCCAACAGATGAGAGAGAAAACCACTCACATCGCATGGGTAAAGGTTATGCTACTTACCTGTGTGATATGAATGGAGACTGTAGGATCTGGAGGCTCCAGATCAATGGTGGAGAAATGATCTGATGGATGACTGGATTTGACGAGGAAATAAGTTGAGTCATATAAGCTTTGAGGTCTGGCATGACCGATGAGTTGGCAGAGAAATCCGTTTTGCAGGCAATCTTGGAGCAACGGAAATAATGACCATTCAAAGAGAACTGACACTCAGTTCGTGAGAAAACAAGTGGCCACCTCTCATTCAAGCGTTACACAGTGATGATGACACAAAGTAGGGGAATTCAAGCAGATAGAGGCAGGAGATCCAAAGAGCCGGGAAGCAGAAATGAACAGTCAGGGAGTAGATTGGCTTTAAGCCATGAACATATAGAGAATAAAGGCAACAACAAAAGAGGTAGAGAAAGAGAAGCAGAAAGCCAAAAGGCAAGAAAGAAGTGAATTGCAAAGAATAGAGAAGCCAAGATGACCTATAGAGCAAAGACAGCATTGAGCAGACAGAGATAGAGAGAGTTTGAGAGTCTGTGAACTCCAGAGAAGGCTTCAGAGGTTCAAGCAACTCTTTTGTGTATACCCGTTAGGTATTGAGTGTTGGGAGTGGAGCATGATCGTTTAGAGGTCTTTGTTTAGCCGGATGTATACCCCAGTAAGTTTGTACATCCCTCCACACGGGGGGGTGCGGGGGGGACTTGTGCCCCCCACGGGGGCTTGGGGGGGCCGATCCCCTCCAGCTGGGGGGATCGGGGGCTAGCGGTTTCGGGGACAGCGCCCCCGAAGCTAAAAACAGATGTAAAATTAGAAATTTCTAGTCAATCTAGGCCATTCATTAGGCGAATGATCTAACGGTAGAACTTATGTTTAGTTTAGGGTTTTTTGCTGCAGAAGGCAACCCCTCTCCTTGTATAAGGGCATTGTATTTGAGGCTATGTAATAGATGTGGATTCTCTGAGCGAGAAGCAGAGAGGTGAGACTATGAGAGAAAACATAAGATATGACAACAGATCTACTCTAGGTTGTGTCTCTTCATTTTGTTCGATAATAGAAAGGAAGGACTGGCTGTTCGGGGTAGACGTAGCCCAAACTGGGTGAACCACATATATCTATGTCTCGTTTGATGCGTTTTTTGTTTTTATATTTCTGCAATTGTTACACTGAATTTTGTCACCTTGACTATCTGCAGTTATATGGCCCCATCAATAGCCACATTGTCCTCTTTGTCAAGCCCCATACCTCTGCTCTTCATGTCAAAACTTCAAAGAGAGAGAAAGTCACTTGAAAACATGTTTATCTCTGGGTACGCAGGTTCTCTCTACCTTGCCTGCGTTTACGCACTCCAAATACATTAGACCTGCGTAGTAATACGCTCTGTATACTAAAGCTAGGGTGCGTACCCCTGTAAAGGTCAAAAGGCGCGAGTTTCATCTTAAAAAAGTTACTTGTGGTCACTTCTAGAGCCTTTCTAGAAGAGTGTTTGACGTGTATTGAGCGCCTCCAGATGGTTCATGCATCCCTATGATAGAGGAACTTATCCCATCAAGAGAGGAGCTACCCCATCCAAAAGAGGGAGTATCCCATTGATGTTGGAACTGAATAACCTCCTCTAGAATACTATAAATACAGGCATTGGGCCAAAGGAGGGGAGGTTGAAAGCTGAACATTCTAAAGGGTAAATGCTGCTGGAATTAGGACTTCCATTGTTGACTTGTGAGGAGAGATCACTATCCTTCCTTGTTGCATAGTGGGAGTGGGTGAGCTTGTCAAAGTAGAGGAAATCTCTTGCTGGACCCTGGGAGGAGCTTGCACAACACCAAGGCTCAGGTTGTAATGGTTCCTTTTTTGTTTCCTTAATACAAATAAGTCCATTCTTCTCAATGATTTGTTGTTAATGAATTATTTCATGTAGTCCTTGGTCTATGTGATGAATATGCTTTGTTTTATGAAATATTCAGGTGTTATGTAATCGTTTGCTTTGTTAGTGTA
>APFE031067127.1:25664-54966 GCA_000404065.3 Pinus taeda
TGTTTGTCATTAGAGAGTCTTAGACTCCTAGGAAGGTTGGATTTGTCCGCAAATATAACTCATTCCGTGTGACAGCAATATTTTATGTGTTCCATTACTCTATAATATATAAATTTCTAACAACTGATGTCAGATCTGAAGGTCTATTTGGCTGATAAACTCGCAGGAAAGAAAGGTTCATCGTTCAAGTGGGGGAAATGGCAGAAGATGGTAAGTTTAGGGTCGAGAAATTTAATAGACAAAAATTCTCGCTATGGAAGATGCAGATGGAAGATTATCTGTATCAGAAAGATCTGTACCTACCATTGGCCATAAAAACAAAGATGTCGATGGGTATGATAGATGAAGAATGGAACCTTCTCAATAGAAAGGCACTCGAAATAGTACGGTTGTGCCTTGCAGCGTTGGTCACCCTCAACATTTTGAAGGAAACAACGACAGAGGGTTTGATTAAGGCATTAGAGAAACTATATGAAAAACCCTTGGCCTCAAACAAGGTATTTATTATGAAACGATTATTTAATATGAACATGTCAGAAGGTGGATCTGTTGTAGACCATTTAAATGATTTTAATACTGTTACAAGTCAGTTATGTTCTGTAGGGGTAAACTTTGATGATGAAGTTAGAGCTCTATTATTCTTGTGCTCATTGCCAGAAAGTTGAAATGGTTTAGTAATGGCTATTAGTAACTCTGTTTCTAGATCTAGTACTTTAAAGTTTGATGATGTTGTCGATGCTATCCTTAGCGAGGAAATGTGACGGAAAATCTCCAGTGAGATATCGGGTAATTATTTGAGTGCAGAGTCTAGGGGAAGAAAAATGGAAAGAGGAAAGAGCTCAGGATATCGCAGTAAATCAAGAAAAGGCAGATCCAAGTCTAGATCAGGGATAGTGTGCTAGAAGTGCAGAAAGAAAGGACACCTAAAGAAAGACTATCTCGGAAAGGAAAAGTAGGAGATGCACAGCAAGAAAACAATCATGAAGCAAATGTGACAGGTGAGGTGTTACAAGATGCTTTGATTCTTTCTTTTGAAAATATTACTGATTCCTGGGTGGTAGATTCAGGGGCCTCATTCCATGCTACACCTAATAAGAAATACTTTCATGACTATGTTCAAGGATATTTTGGACAACTTCGTTTGGGTGATGATAAACCCTATAAAATTGTTGGAATTGGTAAGGTTCTTGTAAAATAATAGAATGGAAACCAATGGCTACTAAAGGAGGTAAGGCATGTTCCATATCTAAAGAAAAATTTGATTTCAATAGGGCAGTTAGGTGGTGAAGGTTGTGTGACAACATTCGCAGATAAAGCTTGGAAGGTTACCAAAGGAGCCCTGGTAATAGCAAAAGGCAAAAAGGTTGGTACATTGTATTTATGCAATGGTATTTCTAACTATGTTAATGCTTTAACTTCTAAAGGAGGAGATGCAACATTGTGGCATCATAGGCTTGGACACATGAGTGAAAATGGGATGAAGATTCTTCACTCAAGGAATTTGTTGTTGGGTTTGAAGAATGTTGATTAGGACTTCTGTGAGAATTGCATTTATGGAAAACAAAAGAGAGTCAAATTTCACAGAGTTGAGAAAGAAAAGAAGAGCGAAAAATTAGAGCTTGTGCATACAGATATATGGGGACTTTCTTAGGTATCATCTCTTAGTGGCTCTTGTTATTATGTTAATTTTATTGATGATGCAAGTAGAAAAACTTGGATTTATTGTATTAAGAATAAATCAGATGTATTTGATACTTTCAAGAAATGGAAAGCTTTGGTTGAGATTGAGACAGGAAAGAAATTGAAGTGTCTAAGTTCAAACAATGGAGCTGAATATTGCAGCAAAGAGTTTGATAGGTAATGATTAGAGCGTGGAATTAGCAGAGAGAAGACAATTCCTAGAACACCACAAGAAAATGATGTGTCAGAAAGGATGAATAGAACCATCATGGAGCGTGCAAGGTGCATGAGATTGAATGCAGGATTGCCTTTATAGTTTTGGGTAGATTCTATAGATACTATTGTTTATCTAATAAACAAAGGTCCTTCAAGTTCCTTGGATGGTGGTGTTCCAGAGGAAGCATGGACAGGTAAAAAGGTAAAATACTCTTTTTTAAAGCCTTTTGGTTGTGAGGGCTTTGTCCATACAGATAAAGAAAATAGAACAATGCTTGAGGCAAAGTCAAAGAAATGTACCTTAATTGGATATGGTGTTAATGATTTTTGTTATCGCTTATATGATTACGAAAATAAAAAAAGCATTAGGATCAGAGATGTAATATTCAATGAAAAAGGTCTTGTATAAGAATCAGTTGCAGGAAAAGAAATAGGAAAAAGAAAACAAGGAATACGCAGTTCTTGGTGAAATCACTAAAAAAGTAAAGGTGCCTGAAAATAATAATAATCAACAAAAACAACAACAACAGGCACCCCAAACACCTGAAAGTGGTGTTAGAAGATCTACCAGGATAAGTAGACCCCCTGAACGATACTCTCCTTCATTATATTATTTATTGTCAACTCATTCTGGTGAACTCAAATGTTATGAAGAAGCAATGTAGGTTGAAAGTAGGAAGAAGTGGGAGGTAGCCATGGAAGAAGAGATGGACTCCTTAATGCATAACCAGACTTGGGACGTAGTCAGGTTTCCTGCAGGAAAAACTACATTGAATAATAAATGGGTTTACAAGCTGAAGGTAGAAGATGGAGGAAAACAGAGGTACAAAGATAGACTTGTGTTGAAGGGGTTTGCACAGAAGAAAGCTATTGATTTTGATGAAATATTTTCTCTTGTTGTTAAAATGAATTCAATCAGAAATATTTTAAGTATAGTAGTAGTTGAAGATTTGCATCTTGAGCAGTTAGATGTAGAGACAACCTTTCTCCATGGGGATTTGGAGGAGGGATATATATGTAGCAACCACAAGGATATGAAGTGAAAGGGAAGGAGAAACTAGTGTGCAGGTTGAAGAAGAGCTTGTATGGCTTAAAACAGGCTCCAAGGCAGTGGTATCTAAAATTTGATAAGTTTATGTCTGAACAAGGTTATACTAGATGTCACTCTGATCATTGTGTTTATTTGAAAAAGCAAAATGATGGCAGCTATATTATATTGTTACTGTATGTAGATGACATGCTTGTTGCAGGGTCTAACATGTAGGAAATAAATGTGCTCAAAAGAAAATTGGAAAATTCATTTGCAATGAAGGATTTCAGAGCTGCAAAACAAATCCTTGGTATGAGAATAATTAGAGACAGGAATAATCGTAAATTAACATTGTCTCAGAATGAGTACATACAAAAGGTGTTGAAAAGATTTATTATGCACAATGCAAAACCAGTTAGTACACCTTTTGCTAGCCATTTCAAACTTAGTAAGGAAATGTGGCCAAAGACCCAAGAAGGTATGGATTATATGTCTAATGTTCCATATGCATCAGTAATTAGAAGCTTAATGTATTCAATGGTCTGCACAAGGCCTGATATTGCACATGCAGTGGGAGTTGTAAGCAGGTACATGAACAATCTAGGAAAGGAACATTGGATGGCAGTGAAATGGATTCTCAGATACTTGAAAGGTACCACAAATCAAGCATTATGCTTTGGTAGTTCAAACATTTCACTATAGGAATATGTTGATATAGATATGGTAGGTGACAGAGATAACAGGAGGAGCACTACAGGAGATGTATTTATTGTAGGTGGAAAAACTATCAGTTGGGTTTCAAAAATCTGAAGTGTTGTTGCACTTTCAACAATAGAGGCAGAGTATGTTGTTGCTACAAAGGCTAGTAAATAAATGATTTGGTTACAAAGTTTTATGGGTGAATTAGGTAAGGAGCATGATATGGGCACATTATACAATGATAGCCAAAGTGCCATTCATCTTGCAAAGAACTCAGCATTTCATTCCAGGACTAAACACATACAACTTAAGTACCATTTCATACGATCAGTGTTGGAAGATGGGATTTGAAGCTGCAAAAGATACACACTAGCCAGAACCGTGCAGATATGCTAACAAAAGTTGTAACCAGGGAGAAACTGAGAATATGCTCAATTTGAATTGATCTTCAAGGATGATGATGAAAATGAGAAACAACCATGTCCAGAGAGGAGTCATTGTCTAGCAAATGAAGTAGCGATGGAGTTGCTACAATCATTCTCCAAGTGGAAGATTGTTGGGTGTGGAGCATGATTGTTCAAAGGTCTTTGTTTCAACTGGATGTATACCCCAGGAAGTTTGTACACCCCTCCACACAGGGGGGTGCAGGGAGACGTTTCCCCCTCACGGGGGCTCGGGGGCCAGCGGTCCCCAACAGGGGTTTTGGAGGCAGTGCCCCCGAAGCTAAAAACATATGTAAAATTGCCTTGTAAAAGTATAGTAATTTCTAGTCAATCTAGGTCGTTCATTAGGCGGATGATCTGACGATAGAACTTATGTTTAGTTTAGGGTATTTTGCCTCAGAAGGAAACCCCTCTCTTTGTATGAGGGCATTGTATTTGAGGCTGTGTAATAGATGTGTATTCTCTAAGCGAGAAGAAGAGAGGTGATACTATGAGAGAAAACAGAGGATATTACAGCGGATCTGCTATAGGTTGTGTCTCTTCATTTTGCTGGATAATAGAAAGGAAGGATTGGTTGTTCGAGGTGGACGTAGCCCAAACTGGGTAAACCACGTATATCTATGTCTCTCTTGTTTTATGCATTTTCTATGTTTATATTTTTGCAATATTTTATGTTGGCAAAGGAATCAGTTTCGCGGGAAATCTTGGAGCGATGAAAATAATGACCATTTAAAGAGAACTATCACTCAATTCATGAGAAAACAAGTGGCCACCTCTCAGTGAAGCGTTACATAGTGATGATGACACAAAGTATGGGAATTTAAGCAGACAGAGGTAGGAGATCTAAAGAGCCGGTAAGAAGAAGTGAATAGTTAGGGAGCAGATTGGTTTTAAGCCATGAATAGATAGAGAACAAAGGCAGCAAGAAAAGAGGTAGATAAAGAGAAGCAGAAAGTCGAAAGGCAAGAAAGAAGTGAATTGCAAAGAACAGAGAAGATGAGCTAACCTGCAGAGCAAAGGCAGCATCGAGAAGATAGATATAGATAGAGTCTGAGAGTCTATGAACACCAGAGAAGGATTGAGATGTTCAAGCAATGCTTCTATGTATACCTGTCAGGTATTGACTACCAAATGGGACTCATACCATAGAGACCAGTTGAGGTCGAGATTTAGTAAGGAGAGTCTGTGTACTCTAGAGACTTGGGGAATCCAAGTACAATCCTATTGATCATCATATGTTAAAGTGAGACTCAAATTGAGCTCCTTATTGTAAAAACTCTACTTTAAGACATAATAGAATGGCCACCACTGAAGGCTGGACCAGGAGATGTAGCCCAGGAGGATTGGGTGAACTCCTTATTAAATTTGTTGTGTTTATGTGTTTTCATACTATGTTTCTCTTACTGTTTCAGTGTCTGTGTATTTCACAATCTTATTGATCCGTTGCATAAAATAACATAGGCACACCCCAGTACATGAGTCTGTAATAGATTCATTAATACTGAGGTCATTTACGGGTGATTTCAAATCAATTTCTATGCACTTTAGCTTAACCTTCAACAACCCTAAAAATTGTTCAACCTATGGTTTCCTTGTTCCTATAAATTTTTGTGTCAGATGAATGATTTTAAATTTATTAGAAACTAAAAACAAATACAACATGGAAATTAAAATAAATAAAAGTTTGGAATAATTAGGGTTTCTTTGAAATGGACTATTTATGAAGTAAACAAAAAAATCAAAAAAATATCCTATAGTGGTCTAAATACGTTTTAGAAAATTTTAAAAAGTAGAATGCAAGCTACATTTAGATTTAATAAATTAATTTTATGGTGGCTACTTGTGGCAAACAAATCATAAATTACACAATTTTTGGGAGATCTACGAATTTTATTTTTAGAGAAACAATTTTCAGAACTGAAGGTAGATAGAAGTGATGAGATTCATATTTGGCACCACCCAAGGGGCAATGGGACACTATCACAATCCATACAAATTTGCAGAAACATTGTGGTTGTTGAATAAGAAGAACCAAGAGAAGAGAATGCAACTAGTTATGAAATTTGTTAGAGTAGGATTTGAGAAAAATAAGGTGAGATTTGAACTTTTGGTTCCTTTGTCAATCTTCTAAATTGAAAACCCCTTTATCAGAAGCAACCTTCCAGACTAAAGGTAACTGATCCTAAAGCGTACCTAATTCCTAAAGAGTTACACAAACATGTGCTTAACAGGACTTCAAGGAATAATGCAGGATCTGCAAGTCAAGGACATTTGTGATGTAGAAGGTAGTCTTTATATTTTGCTTATTAAAAGGGTCAAAACGTTTCTAATAGTGAAGTTGAACCCTAAAACAAGAGAAATCTAGAGGTTCAATCTGGAAAAATATGATATTATTAGAGGTCACTACTTCGAGGGATGATATTATTAGAGGCCACTACTTTGAGAATCCTCCTCCTTCCTTGAAAATGATTATAGACCAATCGACTGACTTTCTCTCTCCATTCTGACTTCGCTTGCTCAAATATGTCTTCCTTTATCAAAGTAGTGCCATTTACCATGTTACACATACCCTTCATTTTATAGACTAAGATGACACAAAGCCTACAAAAATAAACCATCTTTGTGGGAATCCATATTAGAAAAACAAACCCTGAAACTTTCAACCCCGTTGAATGAGCTAAATACCTAGCAAATTTCTCCCACTAGGAGAGGGTAATCATGCATGCAAGTATGTGCCTCCTACCTAGTATCGTGTGATCTATCCAATTAGATGTCAAAAGTTTCTCATGTGCTCTATCTACTTTTATAATAAAATCTAATTGAAGATTGAAATAGAATAGTTCTAAAGCCTAAAAATTCTAACTCAAAAAATAAGGAAAGCAAATATCCTAAAGCTAGAAATCTTTATTTTGGAACAAAAACTAAAAATAGAGATGTGATAAGAATGGCACACACATCTTGAAGTCATGTGCAGACCCCATCTAGCTTATTCCTACATAGTTGTTATTGGAACGAAAATGACAACAAGGAGGAGACCCTGCATTTAGGCTGAAGGGGCCAAAAAGGCTCCATAGTAGTCTATGAAAACGTCGACATTTTCACCTTACATGGAGGGGAAATGAGTCTTACCTAAGGCATATCGTAACTGAAGTTAGATGGGGCCGAAGGGGGTATCAAGGAAGTTGCAATTAGCAGACATCTATATCTCATAGCCCTCAACCCTCTGTACTATACAAGCATCTTATTCTATTCATATCATCATAGGAAACTACCCATCTAATGATCATTCATTTAAAATTTTAAATAACCCACAAGAAACACAACAATACAATATTGATCCCAAACTGCTTCTTTCATTAACTGACATATAAAAGAGTACATAATAGATTAAAAAAGGCTTGAAGCCTATTCATCAAATACACCAAGAGCATAACCCCAAAGAACACAACTATCATGCATGGTCATAACCAGAGCAAAGGATAGTCCTTGCATTTATGCAACTGATCCAGCTCTTTGGATCTTGTCCCTACTCATTTGTTTCATCACCAACCCATTCGTCATGCTATATTTCACCTTTTATCCTTTGCTCTAGATTCTCACTGCTAGTTCTTCTCAACTAACGTTTCCCTTGGCTTCCTTCTATTTTCCCTTGCTCGGCTGCTCCTATTCGCTTCCACCACCTTGCCACAACTTCCCGTTCACTCTCAGTTCCTATCCCCTTCCTTGGCTCTCAGTTCTACAACCCCAACAATTTCCCCACCACCTATTCTTGGCATTCCTTCTCGTAAAACCCAAAATTCAAAACGAAGGCCCCAACAATTCTAGTGCATCACCCAAGACAAGCAAGTGTTGTGCCCTCATTCACACTTAGACAAGAAAACCAACATAAGAATAGTTAAGCACAACATATCTACTATAGGAAGGACATTGCCCAAGCAATCACAGGTAAATCTTGCAATAATAAGGTGAGTTCTTAACACACATAGAAAGACTCTTCCAGATGTTAATTTTCTCCACACCATCAAACATTAATGTCTAATCACCGTGTGGATATCATTCAACTTGAGTATCATGCATTAAATCTCTAAATTTGTTTACTGGCATCCCTAAAGCATCCCGTAAGGACTCTTCTAAGTAATAATACATGAATAACTAACTTGGTCTTAGTCAGATCATCTACAACAAATATATTTAAACAACATTTGACCCTTGGAAAAAATGCTTTACAACAATGCTTGAAATGTTCATGACATTTATGCACATTATCATTTAGTCAAAAATATATAGAATAAGATATACATGACTTCAAAAAAATAAAAATGAATATTTACAACTAAAAGTTGGCCCATGTTTGCACAAAAGAAAAATTGTTATCTAAGCATGTAGTCTTCACTATTAGCTAAAACAAAATATTTAGAGAAAAATAGACAACCATACAATAGTGGAAAATAAATAAACAAAATCAAAGTATGGAAATAGAAGGAATAAACAAATATTCAAAATAGTAATCACAGTTAAATCTTCAAAGGGGCAAACTCCAACTAAGTAGATGTCGAAATACAATATTCTTCTCTTGGCACCCAATAAAATCATTCTACTACTATATATTTCTAAGAGAACTATGGTAAGTAGGAGATCGTTGATGAGGAATTTTGCCCATAGACTACCTCAAAGGGGGTCAGTTGATTACCACAATGATAGGTGTTATTGTACCACCATTCAGTCAAGGATAACTACCATACCCATTAGATATATCGATTCAACAAAAGCAATGTAAATAAGCTTCCAATCACTTGTTGAATGCTTCTATCTAACCATCTGTTCCTGAGTGATACATCATGGTGAGATTAAAATCAATACTTTGAAGCTAAAATAATTCCTACAATAAATTGCTACTGAAGGTAGAGACATGATTAGCCGTAATTGATTTCAGCATGCCATTGAGTTTAAAGATATTTTCCATCAATATATGTGCTACAATGGAGGCCTTGAATGGGTGTTGTAAGGCACAAAAGTGAGCATATTTAAAAAGGAAATAAAAAAACTACCATGATAATTTGTTGCCTACTTTTAATAACCCCACAATGAAGTCCATATAAACGTGAGTACACACAAAGGTTTGAATGGGTAAAGGTTGTAATTCTCCTATAGGCTTCATCGTCCCCCCTTTGTGCCATTAGCAAATGTCATATTCAACCACAAATATGTGGATTTTCATCTTCATGCCTTCTTAAAAGAATGAACACTTACCCTTTCATATGTTTATTGAAATTAATAGTGACCTGTTATGGTAGAGGACTTATATTCAAATAACACTCTAGATTTAAATATTGAATCCCAAACAAAAAAATACACCCTTGATATCTGAAGTCATCATTATGTCAAGTGTAGTCGAGATGTGCATGTGGGTCAATCGATCACTAGTGGATCATGTGCACTATATTGGCATCTACTAAACATTATTGATGAACATTCTTCACTGGTTATTTGTCCTCTACAAACTTCTTAGGCAAATATCCTAAAACTAGAAATCTTAATTCTGGAACAACAACTAACAGTAGAAATGTGCTAAGACTGGCACACACATGTTGAAGTCATGCACATGCCCCCAATAACTTATTCCTACATAACTACAGTGAAACACCCAAGACAAGATAGTGTTCTTCCCTCCTTCAAACTAAGGCGTACAAACCAATGTAGGATTGGTTAAGAAAACCATCTCTTTTGGAGGAAGGACAGTGCCCAAGAAATCGCAGGTAAAACTAACACTTATAAGGTGAGTTTAGAACACACATAAAAAGACTCTTCCACATGTTAATTTTCTCCACTCTGTGAAATATTAATGTATCATCACCATGTGAATATCCTTCAAATTGAGTATGATGCGGAAAAAATCTATTTTTTCTTACTCGCATCCCCAAATAATCCCTGAAGGACACTTCTAAGCTATAATACAAGAATAAGTAACTTCGTCCTAGCCAAGTCATCTATAACAAATATTTTTAAACAACATTTGACCCTTGGAGAAAATGCATTATAATAATGCTTGAAATGTTCATGACATTTATGCACATTATCATTTAGTAAAAAATATCATGGGAATAGGATTTACATGGCTTAGAAAAATCAAAAATAATTTTTATAACTAAAAGTTGGTCCATGTTTGCACAAAAAACAAATTTTTTTATCTAAGAATGTGGTCTTCGTTGTTAGCTGAAACAAAATATTTAAAGAATGATAACAATATAATAGTGGAAAACAAATAAACAGAACCAGAGTATGGACAAACAAAAAACTTGTGTTTGTCCAAAAAGGCCTTGGGCTACAACCAAATGGAACCATTCTCATCCAATTTGAGAACGATAGATTGAACTCTACAATTGGAACCAACCACTTTCTTCAAGCAACACACATGAAAAGCTGGATGAAACTCAAAATGGTCAGGAAAGTCCAATTTGTAAGCAACCGGGCCAACACATTTGACTATCATATAGTATAGAAAACTTAGATGTTAATTTCTTTTGGCTCCTCCTTGAGTGATACCTACTTATAGAGTTGGAGATGTAGGAACACCTTATCCCCTTCTTCAAAGTGGCATTCAAAGACATGTTAATCAACATGTTGTTTCATTTTGTTTTGGGCCAACAACAAATTATCGTTGAGGGTACAAGGAAGGTTAACTTGAGCTACCAAGGTTTTGTCCACCTCCTAAAGCATAGAGAAGCATGGTAAGTAGGAGATTATTGATGGGGAATTTTGGTCCATAGAATACCACAAAGGGGTCATTTGAATACCACAATTATAGGTGGTATTTTACCACCATTCAATCAAGGACAACCACTAGACCCATTAGATATATTGATCCAAGGAAAAAAAATGTAAATCAACTTCCAAACACTTGTTGAGTGCTTCTATCTGAGCATTTGTTTTGTAGTGATACGTCATGTTGTGATTCAAATCAATACCTTGAAGCTAAAATAATTCCTACAATTGCTAGTGAAGGTGGAGACATGATCAACCACAATTGATTTAGGCATGCCATTGAGTTTAAAAATATTGTCCATGAATATTTGTGCTACAATGGAGGCTTAGAAGAAGAAAAATAAGGGCCAGATGGTATCTACACTGTAGAACACTACACCCTGGCTACTATTATGCTAATCTAGAAGCACATTCTACTAGAAATGAACAGAAAATGCAATGTACATACAGCTTATATTAACTCATAAAACAAAAATTGGAGCATCTTTCTAATCACAAGCAAAATAGAAAGTTGGTTGATTACCCAATCATAGGAAAAGGACATCTGAAGAAGACACACATTGTTTTTTAAGGCACCCTTCTTAGTTTTGAATGGATAGAAGCTTCCTTTAAAACCTATGCTTCATGTTTACTCCCCTTACCATGTCTAGAGCCATGAGACCATGTTTGAGTAGACATGAATGTCCCCAAATGCATAATTTTTTTTTAAGGACCTAAGGCTAGGGTTTCCTCCCCAAACCATGTTAACGACATTGTGATCCTAATATAGTGATAAAATAATTTCAATAGATCTTCCATCCTCTCTTAAAGTCCAAGGATTCTGTAGAAAGGTCTTATGTGGTGGTTTAAGTACTAAATCATGTCATTTCATCCTTATAATCCATCTTCAAGGCTTAAAGCATGAGTTTCCTCCCCTATACATGGTCAAGGATGCTCTAGATTTCTCAAGGTTTTTAGGAATATAAAGAGGGCCATGCCCTAGATACCTAACATATTTTGTTAGCACCTAATGAATGGCCTTTTTCCATAGATCATTTCTAGGGTCTAAATATATATACCTATTACTCAAAACCACCTAGTAGTATCAACATCCTCAGAGCCCGAGGATACCATCAAGAGGCTATGTGGATTTGTTCAAGGCATCCCACTTAACCTTCTATGGATAAAATCTGCCATTATAGCCTAAGATTCATGTTTCCACCGTTCACTATGTACATGGCCTTAAGAACCATGTTTAGGGTGACCTTATTGGCCCTAATTTCATAAAATATTTCTTTAGTCCCTAAGGCTAGGGTTTCCTCAAACAATCATGTTCAAGTTAGTGTAACCCAAATATAGTCTAAAAACCTTCCAATGGAGCTAATATCCCCTCTTAAAGGTCGAATATCTCATAGAAAATTCCTTTGTGGTTGTTCAAAGTACTCATTCATGTCTCTTCAACCTTAGAAGCTACCTTTAGGGCTTAAGGTCTAAGTTTCCTCCACGAATCATGGTCAAGGGAATGTGATTCATACCTATAGATAAAAACTTCTAATGTTGCCCATATCCAAACTAAAAGGGTGATGGTACTCTTAAGACATTGCATGTGGTAGTTCAAGATAATGTTCTTGGGGTTTGATTTCTTCAAGCCTACTTTTAGTCCTAAGGCTTGATTTCCCTTTGTTTACCATGTTTGTTTCTCCATGATCTATGCTAGTGCTTAAAACCTGCTAGTGGTTTCCATATGATTTGAAAATGGGGCTCTTAGGATTCTTGTCTAGCTTACAATAACCTCTGCCACTTCCAAAGCTTGAATTTTCCCAAGTCTTTAATGATTAACCAATGTGGAATTAATAAATGCTTGAAAATATAGGTGTATGCTTGTATTTGTTTTAACTGATTATGTGTTGTAAATTAATGTGTTGAAACTGATATGTATATGTGCTTTGAACATATACATAAATGCATATAACAGTGAATAATGCAGCAGTAAACCAATACAAATAAGACAACAATTTAATGATGAGTTCACCCAAAACTCTTGGGCTACGTCTTTGTGAGCTCTAGTTAATTCAACTAGGCTCTCTGGAATTATGATGTAAGTCTTTTTCAAGTCTTTGACTCAACTCCTATTGTTTTACACATAAACATTGGGTTCACACACCTTTTTATCCCTTAGCTCTTGAAGCTCTGGCTCTTGGCTCTCTAGCTCTTGGTTCTGGCTCTTGGCTTTGACTCTAGCTCTTTGGCTTTTGGTTTTGGCTCTTGGCTCTAGCTCTTTGGCACTCGAATCTTCAGCTCTGGCTTCTTTGGCTCTCTATCAGAAAAACAGTGCCCTTGGCTTTTCACTTGGTTTCCAAGTGACCCCGTAGGCTACTCTTTTATTTCTACTCTATCTTAGCTTCTACGCATTCACTTTGGCTTCTGTGTTGCCTCTTAGCCTCAGCTTCCTCTTTAGCTTCTGCTTCCACAGCAAACCCCACAAGGATTAACAACAACACCCATCAGCAACCCCACAGCTCACTGTGTTTGACATTCACAGCTTAAAAGTCAAATTGCATTGTTTGTTTGTTTCAGATTCTTGTCTCTTGGTCTCTCCAGCCCCTGCCCACTTCAAATCCCTCTTCCAAGCATTATACCATCATTTCTTAACGCCAAATGGGGAGATGGCCACCATTTCTATAACGTAAGGGGCAATTGGCACTTTGAATCCTTAGTAACAATCGTTCTTTGTTTACAAAAAGAACATTGTGAAAACATGGGAAAGTCCACAACAAAACATAGTTCCCAGAATTCAAATATCCATAATCGCACCCCAGACTCCCATTGGGTCCACCTCAAATCGCTATCGCATATCGTAGTGGCTCTGTCCCTTTGCATTTTTTTATTTAACGAAATACACGTAAATACATTGGAAAATGGCATTTAGTGGATTTCGAATTATATATATTTCCATTCCATAACCCTTACGGGTTCTTTTTACATCACATATCGCTTCCCTTTTGCATTTTCATTTAATAGTGAAATATGCAAAAATGCATTAAAAATGCCTTTTCAACGGACTTTAAAATATATAAAACCTGGTTGATATCACCATCGGGTCTGGCCATCCGATCGCCCATATATATATATATATATATATATATATCCATGTGTGTGTGTGTGTGGCCCTGCTCAATGTGTTGTGCGATGCGATACTCCGATACGACAAGTTGCAACTGCAGATCGCACAAGTCTGAGGCCTATTTATATAATGGTCTATGCCAATGCCGATTACATTCCGCTGATATCGACAATCGCACATCGACAAGTCATTGTGCTTGTGGGTAAGTCCTTCCCTTTGGTTTTGAGCGATGCGATATTTCAGCAATCGCATGTCGCGATGCCTTAAGACTTGCGGTTCATCCTTTATATAGCCATCGACCGATGTGATATCAATGCTTCTTAGACCAATCAGAGTGGGCCATGTGGCCCAATCCCAGCCTACCATGTGTCAACTTTGGATTGGCCCATGAGCCTATAATCAAAATTTTCAATATAGTTCAAAATTTAATGAAATTGCCTGCTTTTCAAAGGACATTGGGCAATTTTCATTTTACAATAACTCCTTCATCCGGAGTCCGTTTTCGCCCATTCAAGTTGTGTTCAATTTAGAATGAGGAGCGCTCGACAATGAAACTATTTCCAGGAGTAGGCTATGATTTTAATTTTCCTTTGATTTACAAAGGATTTGTGGCATTTGGCACGTTCTACCTCTTACATGGAGTCTTTTAGACTTAGAGTTTTATCCAGGATCCATTTTTGTATCATGCTTTCCCATTAAAAGAAATTTTGATCTCCAAAAGGCTGATATACTGAACTGAATAGTAAATGAGAGTGACTCACCCTTTTCCTCTAGCCTCCCTTACACTTGCCTTTGCATAGTGCCTTTGTACCAAAGTTTCTGACCACTTCCCTTCTCTAGATGGGTTGGTCTTCTTGAGAAGAACTATCTTCCTCCTTGCCTTTCTGCAGAACTTCTATTGAAATAGTCATAGAAGGTAGTTTGAGATTCTTTGCCTTGATCATTGATCCAAGGTGGCTAAATAAATGTGAAGTACATCTGCTCCAAAGAACATTCATTTGTACCCATTTGACAAGTTGCCAACAACAATTGTTAACAACAACATGCATAAGACAACAACTGGATGGACTAAACTCATGCTTCAACAAAAGAAACATATTTTCACAACTGGTGAACACATCCATGTCTTTTATTTGCATACAAATGATGGACTAGATAACAAGCCCACAAACCGTGCCTTTAAACAAATGACCCTTCGAGTCAAGCATGTAAAAAAAGACCATTAGGAGTCTTTTTCCAAAAGATGAAACTTTCATCATTGTCTCCATTTGGAGACCAAGTTAACTTCTTTCAAGTCAACATGGCATCACATGCATGTAAAAGTAATCAACCCTGCAAGTTAATTACACATACATGTTCAAAAACAAGGAAATTGTTGACATCCCTGTGTTCGTGCATCTCAAACTCATGCATGCATTTCATCCCTCAACGTTCACTTAAGCACACTATACTTTCAAAGTTGAAATGGAATATCATATAGATGCATATATAGAAATGCAATCTTAATCGGAAAAGAACTCTAACTGTTCCTTACCAATCCCTTTCAAAGATACTAGCTTTGTCTGCACAGCATCATCATCACGTGAATCATTTTGAGACACATCATTCATGGAATCTTCACTTTCATTTCTACCATCTTCTCTTTGTACTTTCTTCGGCTTTGGTGGAAGCATTGTTGGATTCAGTGTCCAACACTTTGCAACAATATGTCCTTGCTTATGGTAGTAAGTGCACTACATGTGCATCCTCTTGATAGCATGATTTTCCTTGTCCAATGGACCTTTGGCTTCTTGCTTCTTTTCCTTCTTCTGCTTCCTGTATGTGGCCATTTTCTTCCAACATCTAGACACATTGGTTATCCAAACCAAAAAAGGAACATGTAACTGTTTTCCCATACATATATGAAAATTCATCATGCTTTCCAAAATCAAAACGAATGTGTTTAGAACTAGATTTATGTGTGCCTCTTTCACCTTTATTGCCTTCATGAGGAGGTGAAGGAAATGAAGAAGTGGCTCCCTTTGGAACACCATCAAACTCTTCAAGGTTGTTACAGTCTCCCCAACTCTCTGGTTCAAGTGTGTGCTTCTAAACACCTACATCTTGCAATTGATGTTTCAAGCTATTGCATTCCTCTTGAATACAACCTTCACACTTTTGAGGTAGAGGACATGAAATGAAACTCCTTCTTGGGACTGTTTCAATGGCTTTCATGGCAGCTTTGGAATTCTCTCCATAAGACTGTCCATAGCCAAGACCCAAATATTTAGGCCTTTCCTCAACCATTATTGGTTGAACAATACCTTGTGCATGCTTTCCCAAGCCCTTTCCTTCATAGCCCATCTTGGACATTAGCTTGGAACCTACACCTTTAGTATGTTTCTCAAAAGAACCAATAAAAGCATTCTGAGAAGAATTTGAAGACAAACTGGAATGACGTACTTCTTCTTCAAGCTGATATTTGACTAAGGCTTCTTGGGAAACAGAGAGCTCCATTTCCAACTCATGCATCATCTTCAGGTTCATATTTGCAATATGAATTTGCCTCTCCATTTCCTACAATTTGTGAGCAAGCAATTGCTTCTCTTCCTTCATGGAATTCAGCTGCCTTCTAAGCATGTTGCTCTTTCTTCCAGCCTCATACATTTATGTCACCATATCCATCATGGTGTACAATTCTTGCTTCATGTCTTCATCATGGAATCTTGTGAAGATAGTTGAATTTGAGGACCCACTTGTAGAAGTTTTCATTATGCCAATGAACAAAAAAAACTTCAACAAGATAAATAAAGAGCTTATTTAAGCAACGTTTTGTAACAAACCTCTTGTGCTCCAAGGACTGCTTTGAGGTCCTTTGGGATAGAAGAATTCTTTCAGCCCTTCTCCTTCTTGTCCTTCTTGGAATGAGCTATCAATAGCTTTCCATTCACCTCTACAAACTCAACAAATAACTAGTCTACAAACAAGCATACTGTCAGCCTCTTGCTATTCAAAAACCTTTCAGACAAGCAGCCCTTGCTCTGTCAATCAAGCATTCTGACATAATCCTTCTTTGAAGGTGGGTTTAATCAAACTTAAGCTCTGATACCCCCTGATCTGAAAATGGCACTCTTAGGCTTCTTGTCTAGCTTACAAGAACCTCTCTCACTTCCAAAGCTTGAATTTTCCCAAGTCTTTAATGATTAACCAATGTGGAATTATGAAATGCTTGAAAATATAGGTGTATGCTTGTATTTTTTTTAATTGATTATGTATTATAAATTAATGTGCTGAAACTAATATGTATATGTGCTTTGAACATATACATAAATGCATATAACATGAATAATGCAACAGTAAAACAATACACATAAGTCAACAATTTAATAAGGATTTCACCAAAAACTCTTGGGCTACGTCTCCTTGAGCTCTAGTTAATTCAGCTAGGCTCTCTGGGATTATGATGTAAGTCTTTTACAAGTCTTTGGCTCAACTCCTGTTGTTTTACACATAAATAGTGGGTTCAAACACCTTTTTATCCCTTGGCTCTTAAAGCTCTAGCTCTTGGCTCTCTCGCTCTTGGTTCTGGCTCTTTCCTCTAACTTTGGCTCTTTGGCTCTTAGTTCTAGCTCTGACTCTTTGGCACTCAGATCTTTAGCTCTAGCTTTTGTTGAGCTAATTTATTAATACAAATTAACACAAGTATTTAATTATCAATCCGGGTTTGTAAAACTTGGAGGCAAGTCCACAGTGTATGGATATCAAATGTAGCCAAGATTAGAAGATAAAATTTGAAGAGTTAAGGAAGTACATATTACAAATATAAACCAATTTTAACAATTTCTAATTCACTTATGTAATATGTGAGGGATGAGGCTCTTAACTTAGGACAACCAGGTTGTCCTTCCCTACAATACTACTTTATGAAGATAAATCCAAATCACTAATTAACAATGGTTTATGATGTAGAACATGTAAAAGAAGAGGCTCCTAACTAAGGAGGACTAGATTTTCCTTCTTCACAATTCTACTCTATCATAATCACCATTGCTTCAAACCAGAAATGCATAAATAACTTCAAATAAGAAGAGGATAATGAAATTTAGTTTTAGTTCAAGATCAAATAGAAGGGGAATTTAACTTAAATTCCTATGTGTCCCTTCATATGTAGATTAGAATTAAACCAATATCCATTCAACAATCATCACACATTAATTCAAATAAGCAAATCTAAAACAAAACAAGTAAACAAATCTAAAGCAACTAGTTCATGAAAATTAAGCTAGTTTAGCAATGAAGTGTACTTAGCTTGGAGTGGGGGCCCTCCACCCTTGCCTTGTACACTTGAAGCTGCTATCAAATGCTGAAACTTGAATCAATCATCCACACCAATGAATAGCAAAATGAAAGTAGAACAAGTTCTTCTAATTAACCTCCAATATTCAAACGTCTCAGCATAAAGTTCTATAAAAATTACATATTATAAGCCTTGAAAGTCTTGGCTTGAATAGAAGATCATGAAACAAACTGATCTAAAGTCTCTCTAACAGCTATATCTATTCATATCCATCTATCCAAGTAAAATCCATCCAATCTATTGCTAGAAATATGGACAATCCCATGAAATCATAAAACTGCCCTATTTCCTAGGGATTTTCTGGATGACTAGTCATGTTTGACCAGCCTTGACTGGGCTTGATTTAGTTTGTTTTCACTGAACCAATTGGAATTACTTCATTTTTCGTTCCCAAGATTTCCATTCATGTATCTAGCTCGATCCCAAGTGTCCTGCAAATATGTTATCCACATAGAAATTACGGGAATTTTTTACTCTATCCAAAAATACTCTTAAAACCCAATTTTTGCAAAAATATCTAAAAATTGAAAAACATAATTTATTTGCTTGAATATGCATAATAGGGTCAAAATAAGGTGTATATGGATGGTATATGGTGGAAAATGATGGAAATTAGGTGGATTTTAATAAGAAAAATTTGATGAAAGGTGAGGGCCAACATCTCCCCCTTGCTTACTCTCATGCTTGCCTCTGTCTCCTTGACCTTTTTCTTCTATACATTGTCTAACCTACTGATGTACCTGTGGCTCTGACCCTTGAAGATGAATCTTTCTTTTGAGCTACCTGTAAAAGGATATCTATGCCTTCATGTACTTTTTCTCCTTCCTTGTAGATGACATTCTTTACTTTTTCTCCTTTCATTTACTTTGTTTTTCTAAAAAGAAATTTCATCATTTCTCTTTGAAGTGTTTCTCTTTGTAATATTCTTCAGTTATCAATGGATTTTTTTTTTTTTTTTGCTTGGGCTATGTATTCAAATTTCTTTGATGTGTTATGAGGTTTCACCACCAACACACAAATACAACAACTTTACATTATTCCTCCTCTCATTATAAAACACGAATAAATCATTTTGGATGAGAAGATTCAGAGAAGACAACAAATAAAACTTGAATTTTGTAATACATTCTGATATAGGATTCATGTCCCTCTCAAATTAGCAATATCAACAACTTTACTTAAAGGAGCCAATATCCATTTTCCCTCACATCTCACTAAAATAAGCCAATCTTGCAATGTCGCACAGTCACAGAGAAAACACCAATTGAACAAATCAAAGCTTCTTTCACTTATGCATGGGTTTTCCTCTTGTACAATTCCTCTACAAAATAACTTGTGCCAATCATTTTTATGACTAGGTATTCACTTTCAATTTAGCCACTATTTTACCCATGCCATTTGGAAAATAGGGGTCAAAAGAACCATAAAAATATCCCAGATAGAAATGAATTTCAAAAAAATTTCCATGTGGATCCTAATTAAGGTTCTTTTGAAGAAAACCCATGTTTTCGTTTTTCCAATTACATTTTATTTTTCTCAAAAAAAGAAACGAAGAATAGTGGCTTTCAAAAATCGAAATGAATTTCTGGGATTGAATAAAATTTCATGATCATTAAATTTGAAATCAATTTTTCTCTTCAAATGCTTCTCTAGTATCTTGCTTACCTCTATCTGATGCTCTTGACAAAGAGATGAAACCAATCCTCAAAAATATGAACTTATTGCTCTTTCAGAAATCAAAATTGATTTATACTTTGTCTTTTCAGAACCCAAAGATCAATTCTTGAAATGATTAACTATCTCTTAAATTGAAATCAAATTATTGAAATGAACAATTTTCACAAATTTGAACAATTGTTTTCAAATTCACCTTCTTCACCTTCTCATAAATTGAATGTTGGAGATTTACTTTATGTTGGAGAATCGAAATGTTGAAGGTGATATTATTGGGAGACATTGAATGCTGGAGAATGCTCAAGGTAACCAATGCATGCAACATAACCACTCATTAATTCACTACCTTTTGAGAAATCGATTTACCTACAAGGCGATCATAATTATGCTCAGCTACATAATCTTCCTCAAAAATTGAAATCTGGAAAATAAAAATAATCCTTCTCTACCTTCAATTTCTGTGTCTCCTGTCTTCTGCTGCAAAAAGGAATCTGCTGGTCTGATAAAAAATATCTCTTTGTATAGAAACATTTGACCATGTTTTTATTGCTCGATTCACAAATCAATCTTTATTTTTGTTGAAACTCATAAAAAATCCCTACTCTGTTTGGAAAATTCCTACTATGCATATGAATGGAATGAATTTGTTCATACAGACCATACATGGATGATATGAATTATGTGCATTGTATAAGAAAAAAATAAGAAGAATTATGTTCTTAAAAAAAAAAATTGAAAATCACAACCACAGGACCATAACTACACATGAGAAATTTGTGAGATTTCCTTACCTGGAAGTGATTTTGTAATATCCCTGACATATCTTTGAGTTCTTGTGCTTAAACTGTGCTAATTTAATAAAACATTGCCTTTGATATTTGCAAGGATTCATTCATTAAATTAATGGAAAATACGTGTTTAATGGTGGCAATTGCTTAGGTTGCTTAACTGAAGTTTTAGCTCATTTTTAACATGACACAATGCAATGCTTAACACGAGTTTTTTTCCTTGAATTTTGTTAACATTTGGAGGTGATCCCCTACCTTCTTTCACGGGATTTCTAGAGTCTGGTGGAGCACTGTTAATCTTGAGAGAATTACGCTCTCCTATCTCTTTGAACCAGTGCATTCTTCTTGTCACCACTTGCTTATATATTCTGCGCTGCTTCCTTAGTTCAGGTTCTTCTTTACACAATCCTTTCCCTTCTTTCATTTTCATTTTCCTCCACAGTGTTCAGGCTTGTCTCATCACCATAACCATATATGTTGTTCTACTTATGTCACCATATACCCATACTGCCATACCTATGCATGCCCACCTAAACATATTATGCTCCATCTTGTGCCCATTGAAATGTATCATGGTTTGATTGTTGTGCCCATTGAAATTCATCACAGTCTGATTGCATAGCCTCGTGCCCAACAAAATTCTTTATAACTTACCTTCATATCCATTTGAAAAGAATTATGCCCACCACTGCATACCTTTCATATCTTTGCATTTCTTTGAATTATTTTCATTTCATTTCATCATTTCATTTAGCATTGCATTGCGTCATTGTTTTTTATTATGTGCTTTGGTTATGTCTCATTGAAATTCATTATTTCGATTTCTTATGACTTGTATCATTTCATAATATGTGTTTTTCATTGTTTTTAATTTAATTTGAAAATGACCCTAACATGGTCATATTTAAAATTATTTTTTTTATGATACTAACCTTTTAACACTAACCTTTGTTTCTTTTGTAGGTCCAACAAGAATTTGATATTTGAGCCTTTCTTTTTTGATCCTTATGTTTAAGAAAATTAGGGTTGTGATATGGTATATGGGATATGAAATGAACTATGGTATATGGAATGATAGTTAAATGGGTAGGATAATGGATATGGTAATGAATAGGAATAGGAATATAGTGGTAGAATAATGAAGGTAGTGAAATGTAGATAATGGAGTAGGATAAATATGAAATGTAAAATGATAGTGTAATAGAATGCATATCAAGTTAAATTAGTTTTAACAATTTTAGAAAATTTTTGAAAAATCAAATGTTCTAAGAGAAATTTCTATGCTTACTGTACTTGTACTTCCATAATAGCTTGATGTCAATTCTAACTGATGATTTCCTTTGTTGGTTCATATTTTCCTCATGATGATGGTTCTTCAAGGATATTCTTTGATGGAATGTAGACACTAGTTTCTGCATTTGATATTCAGGTCCCTTTTATATTGTCTTTGTTCAAGTCCCTCACTGATGAATGTGGATGCTTATTCTTTATTTAGGTCCCTAACAGATAAATGTGAATGCGGGTGCTTTATTCAGGTCCCTTATCAAACCATTGCTCAAACCATTTGCATAGTTTTATTACGAATCTTACCCCTTGCTTATTTTAAGACTTGTCCCCAATTCTTGCTTATTCTGGAGGATGACTCCTGCAAAATCAAACTAAAGAAATGGTAAAACAAAATAGAGAATTCATATTGCACAAACAAGTTGGTTTTTTGATATGAATTCAAGTTTCTGTTGTGCTAGTTTCCTAGATTTTCACAACCAAACGCCTTTATTATTTTTTATCTTTTTCTACTTTTTTATTTGTTTATTTTTTCCTGGATGGAGGTGGGGTGTAATGGAGTATGGAAGTATGAGAATCTTATGAAAATTGGTTGTATTGAAGTCATGATTTAGTAGTAAATGGATAAATGATAAGTCTGGACTTCAATATGCATGATTGTGGAGCTTAACATACGATATGAATGATGGATGTAATCATGAACAATGTGGTTTATGAAAGAATTTGGCAATGGATGTGATCTTTCATGGTAAAAAAAAAACTTTGCTTCTTTTGATGATTATTAGCTTCATGTCTTTTGCCTCGATCTCGATCATGTCGTAGAGTGTGTTGGTGTTGTTGGTCAATAACTAAAGACAAGCTTCAAGTATTTGAGTTTCATTGGATGAACTAAACATCAGGGAAATTTTCACTTTGCGTTGAATTGAACATTTGTATTCATATTCTTAAAGTACTTTATCCATGGAGTTCACTCCACTCTTCCTATGACTTGCAAAAACATAGCACTTGGTTGCAATACAATAATAGATGATGGAGGAAGAGAGGTGTACAATCTCTCTTCTTCTAAGAAATATGTAGATCATTACAAGCATTACTTATAAAACAAGTCAAAAGATGATATACAAACAAAATGCATTTATTTACCCCTTGAGGAATGTTGGCCAGCCTAGACCTCCTAACGGTATTGTGTTTACACAATATTCGTTTTATATCCAATTAGAATGATTCCAAAGCCAAGTTGAACTGAATTCATATAGCTACCTCCAATATAAACATGCTTTAAAAATGGTTTAAAATGATATGGTAAATATTATAAGGAGTGCCATGTTTGATAGAGCTACTTGTTAACTTTTAACTAGACCAACAGTCACTGTTTAGAGTGTAACATTTTCAATAAAGATCAGATCAGTGTGATTCCACTTGGAGATTAAATTAAATTCATTTCTATATTTTTAGCAAAAACAAGTTTTAAAAATTCTTAGACTTGATATCACAAAACTAGTGATGAACATACCTAGAAGGCAGAGTTTTACTATGTTGTGTTGAAGACATGTAGTCACTAAATGTCGCATAACCTTTTCATTTCACCTCCAAATGGAATGGTTCAAATTGTGTCTTAAACAAGAATTGAATATATATCTCCCATATAAACAGGTTTTGAAAAGAAGATGATTTGCTATGTTAAATATGGCAATGAATAGTCAAGACCTAGAATTGTCACCATGGAGATTGCTTCAGAAGCAATTAGTATTTCAAGAATAATTTTTTCATATGATACCTGATTGAGATGATTAAAATTGATTTGGAAACTAGATTCCAAGGGATATCTTTCATATTAATTTCAGGTAAAAATGTTGCCATTAGATAGATACCTCAAGTATAGGCTATACTAACTATGTCCTCAACATTTCACTTGAGACCTAGTTTTGATTTTGATCACATTTTTATTTTTGTTGTAAATTGAAAATTTCAAAATGGATTCAAAAACTAGATTTCAAGAGATATGTAAAAAAACATGATTTAAAAATGATCCTATATGGTTACCCAAAATAGGGTTGTTCTCATTGCATTTTGCCATGTAGTCCTTTCAAATGAATATTGAACAATGATTTGAAGAAATATTCATGGCAGTTTGAAACAAAATTATTATGGAAGTCTTATTGTGAATTCATTCTACTTGTTTATTTATTCTATTCTATCCTATTCTATTTTAGAAAAATAATTCATTCTCTCAACTATAAGAAAATTTCCAATTCATCCATTTTTGTAACAAGATCATACATAAACGCATATCCAAATTTGAAAAATATACTTTAATGAATGTTTGGACATGAAAATTTATCTGACCATAAAGATTTGATGAGAAAGGATGTTGAAAAATGGAGTAGTGTTGTGAGGTAATGAGTAGTTGAAACCAAGTTTTAAGAAGAATCTTTGTTTGCTTGGCTCTCATTAATTGTCATAGCACAAAACTCTTCTTGTGATACTTGTTCAAAATCTTGTATGCACAAAGGATATGGTGACATGCTAGAAATTCTTCAATTTTTGGCTCTAATGTTCGATCTTCATTGCATTGATCAATGACTCATTCACCTCCTTACAAGGATAGCTAGAAGAAAGTTCTAGATTCTCTTCCTGTGGATCATCTTCATGGATGTTTTGTTGCTCTTCTATCCTGTGGATCATCTTCGAACTGCTTAGAGCTTCGTTTGATAACTTCAATACCCTAGCCACAACCTTTTTAACCCATTTTCAGTTACCTATAAGGTACGAAACAAGAACTGAGCTACTTACCAGTTTCAAGCAAACGACAGCCACTCATATATCCGATCATATTCATGAGTGGTGACGCCGTCATAGAATGGTAAAAATGTATGTTCCTGATCAGCTATTGGCTGAATTGTTTATTAAGTCGTTGTTACCCGCTATTACAGAAGATGTGGCAAAGGGAGGAGTTGTCACTGAAGAGCAAGTTATTGCTCGTGCACAATATCTAGACTTGATTTATACTTAGACTGGCACACTCTACGATAAAATCCCTGATGCTCCTAGACCAGAATGTTCCGTTCCTCCACCTCCTAAATCAAACAAAGACTCTCATGCCAGCGATGGTGTGATAGGTACGACAAGCACTAAAACCGCAAAGGCTACATCGAAAAAGGCCTGCACGGTTTCGAGTCAAAATGCAAACGAGGAATTTCTAGCCTTGGAATTAAATTTCGTGTCTATAGACAAAGGCAAAGAACCCAAGCAACGAAGAGGCAAGAAGAAAAAAAAAGGGAAGAAGAAAAACCAGGAGGAATCATCTCCTAAAAAATCTTCTGCAAACCCTTCTGGGGATAAGAAACTAAGAAATCCATGTAGTATATGTGATGAGGATCATTGGACCAGAGAATGTCCATATAAAGATGAACTTAGAAAATTCTTCAAAAGTTCAAAAACCTTGGCTGTACTGACTGATCCGTTTCCAAACCCAAGAAAAAATCTAGTTGCTAGCGAAAATGCTTCCCCATCCCAAGTGCTAATGTTGCCAATTTCAAAGCAATTGAATCATGCTCTGATATCGACAAGGAGTAAAGATTATGGGAATCAACAGATGTTGAACAACAACGATAATGATCAACCTAGTATTTCAACAACAACTTCAACCAAAGTTATGCCACCCATCATTCTTGAATTAAAAATAAAACCGCCAAAGGGAGTAGTACACAAATCGACGTTTAATCCTCGTGCCCGAGAAGCACAACACTATAATATACTGGAGGATTTAGCCCAATTTCCCTCCACGATGTCGACTCTTGAGGTACTGCAAAATTACCTCTCCCAAAAGCAGGCTTTATTATCAACAATAGGTGGGATTGACCCAATGGATTCCAATCTTGTATCTTTTAATCATAAAGGATACGACCCTTAGTTGCCAGCTCAACTAGCTTTCCTCATTCAAGTGAAAGCCCTCAACAAAACTGTTCATAGAAGGATTATTGATGAGGGGGCATCCACATGTATCATGTCGATGAGTTGCTCGAAAACTCTAGGGTCTCCATCCTTGTCATGATCATTGACGACATTGAAATCATTTGATGGACGAACATACACCCCGTATGGAATATTAAGTAACTTGCAAATCGAACTGTGGGGAAAAACAGTAGAAATCGATGTTGAAGTCATCGACGGAAACCTTGATTACAACATCCTACTGGGAAGACCCTGGATATATGCCATGGCAGCTATTGTGTCGGCCTACTTTAGGAAAATTTCATTTCCATCCTAAGGAGGAATTACAATCATCGACCAACAAACTTTTCTCCCCAACAGTTCGCAAGTTATGGGAAGCATTCTGATGATCCATGGAAGCCCTAGCACGCTTCACAATATTGGAGTAGGCCTACTAAAATACCCTATGTTAATGGGAACTTTTACCCGACCACCTCCTACAAATTTGGCGGAAGTGGCTAATGTAGGAACCTGCAATATGATATCTTCCATCCAAAAGATGTCAGAGAACGACGTTAAAATGGATCATCTGCAAGTATTGCCTCTAACCCCACTGGAAATATTATAGCAATCAATATTTTCAGCATGGGAGGCAAACCCACATCAATGCTCATCGAGGCAAACCCACATCAATGCTCATCGAGTGTTTAGACAGATAGGTCTAAGGAATATGGCACCCCTTCAGATTCTTGGTCGCAAGTACACTCTATAGACGAAGGAATCGTTCAATCGATGATGATTGATGTGGCACCATGGGAAGATTACCACCATCGTTCCCATATTCTGAACTAGAAAGAAGATAATTCCGGTAACCTACACCATTCTTCAATATTTGACTTTCTGGCGAATACTGTAAATACGATGGATTCCAAGAGAAACCTATCCAATATCGAAGAGACTACTACCATAAATATCTCAACCAAAGCAGATGTTGTAGAGAATATTCATGTTGGCAAATCTTGTTCTTCTTTAGAACTGGAAATATATAGTGCTCTCTTTCGCAAGTTTGGAGATGTCTTTGCTTGGTCATATGATGAAATGCCAGGTATTTACTCAAGCATAGTTGAACATGAAATTAAGATGTATCCAGATGTCAAACCGGTACGATAGCGGATACGGCAGGTGCACCCCAAGAAAGTCGTTGCCATCAAGGCGGAAGTTGAAAAACAGCTCCATGTTAGTTTCATTTACCCCGTTCCTCTAACCAATTGGGTATCGAATATTGTTATTGTGATGAAAAAACAAGGAATGATTAGAGTGTGCATCGATTACAGGGATGTAAATCAAGCTTGTCCAAAAGACAACTACCCTACACCCTTTATCGACCAGATAATTGATGAATGTGCCGGATGCGAAATCTTTTCATTTATGGATGGATTTTCTGGGTATAATCCAATAAATATCCACCCACCGGACTAGTCGAAGACTGCATTCATTTGTCAGTGGGGCACATTCGCATATCGCAAGCTACCCTTTCGTTTGAAGAACGCAGGCGCAACTTTTCAGAGAGCAATGAACTATGCTTTCCATGACATCAAAAACATCATTCAACCATATCTCGGTGATCTCCCAGCTCATTCACGAAAGCAGACCGATCATCCGTGCCATTTGAGAGCGATATTTCTACGTTTTTGACACCACAAGATACGAATCAATCTGCACAAATGTGTGTTTTGTGTCAGTTCTGGTCGTTTACTTGGCTTCATAGTCTCAAAGGGTGGGATTTGTCTCGACCCTTGCAAAGTTCAGGCAATCATCGATTTGCCTCCACCTTCAAACTTGCTTCAGATTTAGAAACTCCAGGGGAAAGCAAACTTCCTTAGGAGGTTCATTCCAAACTACGCCAAACTAGCTAAAGGTTATACTCGTCTATTGAAAAAGGGACAAGGTCGCACAAGCCTCCTTTGATGCTTTAAAGAAATCTCTAATACAAGCGTCATTAATGTATGCTCCTGATTATCAAAAAGACATTAACCTGTATTTGGCTATAGCAGATACGACCATAGCAATGGTTTTAGTTCAAGAAGACAATGGAATTGAACATCCTATATATTATTTAAGCCGAAACTTAAATGATATGGAAATTAAATACTCCTACGTTGAAAAGCTCCCCCTCGTAGTTGTTCAAGCAATAAAGAGATTTCGACACTACATCCTCTTCAGGAAAACTACCATTTTATCAAATTGCAACCCCATGACTTATATATTGTCGCGACAATTGCTGGGGGGAAAATATTCAAAATGGATAGCAATTCTACAAGAGTTTGATTTGGAATTCAAAAATTCCAAATCAAAGAAAGCCCTGGTATTCATGACGTTACTATGCGATCTCCCATCGTCGTCCAACGATGCAACATCCGAAGAAGCAATCGTGGATGAAAATTTGTTTATGATATCTTCAAGTGATATGTGGTACAGAGATATAATCATTTATCTCTAAACACAAACATATAGGTATAATACCTCACGCTCCGAACAACCACGTATTCGATACCAAGCAAAAGACTACATGATCGTCGGTGATACGCTTTACCGTCGTGGTATCGATAGAGTTTAGCGGAGGTGCCTCACCCATGAGGAGGCTGAAAAATTCCTGAATGATTTTCATTTAGGCGCATGTGGGGGGCATCAATATGGTTATGCCATAGCGCAAAAAAAAATTTGCGAGCAGGATACTTTTGGCCAACAACGTCAAAGATTGCATAACCACAGTCAAAAGTTGTCATGCTTGCCAAATTTTCGATAGGAAAACCAGAAGACCACCTGCACCGCTGCAACCAGTAGTAGCTGTTGGGCCATTCACCAAATGGGGAATAGATTTCATGACATGTATACCCACCTCGGCCAGGGGGCATGGGTATATAATAGTCGCGGTAGATTATTTTACCAAATGGGTCGAGGCAATGCCTACATTAAACAACAACGGCAAAAAAACTGCCCTTTTCTTTTTTAATCACGTATTCTGCAGATTCGGCGTTCCACAGGCCATAGTCACAGATCATGCATCGCATTTTCGCAATCACATGATGCTTGAGTTGGCTACCAAATTAGAACTGTCCCACGACAACTCTACTCCATATTATCCGCAAGCTAATGGACAGGTTGAGGTAATCAACAAAGTCCTAAAGCGCATGCTGCAAAGGATGATTGGAGTCCACATAGGATTGGCACCTAATCCTATACCAAGGAAAATTTTAAGAACCCTCCCTAAATTTATAAGTATAATAAATGGGCGAATCTCCATGGTATATGGGAAAAATGGAAGGCGATTTTATCAATAATATAATATGTATA